>WSYH01000686.1:47443-59315 GCA_036426205.1 Ascaphus truei
AGCCTCACACTGATTTGGAGTCAGCCTCACACTGATTTGGAGTCAGCCTCACACTGATTTGGAGTCAGCCTCACACTGATTTGGAGTCAGCGTCACACTGATTTGGAGTCAGCCTCACACTGATTTGGAGTCAGCCTCACACCGATTTGGAGTCGGCCTCACATTGATTTGGAGTCGGCCTCACACCGATTTGGAGTCGGCCTCACACCGATTTGGAGTCGGCCTCACACCGATTTGGAGTCGGCCTCACACCGATTTGGAGTCGGCCTCACACCGATTTGAAGTCGGCCTCACACCGATTTGGAGTCGGCCTCACACCGATTTGGAGTCGGCCTCACACCGATTTGGAGTCGGGATCTCACCGATTTGGAGTCGGCCTCACACCGATTTGGAGTCGGCCTCACTCCTGGCCCAGGTACAACATTTACCAGGATGCCCAAACCTCACAAATACCACTATATACTATATTATATACCTAATTGATTGGGAGTAACAATGACATAATTGGCTACTGTGACTTTGAGGGGGTAACCAGGCTCACTAATAAAGGTTAAGCCCACTGGGTTACCCCTGATCCGTGTGTTGAGGTCCTAGAGTGTCAGCTCTTGGACCTAGATCTCGGAAATGCATTACTGTGACTGTGTGCAAATTATGTGACATTAAAGATTTTTGTATGTTTTGCCTTTGCTGGGGTGCTGGGACCGGGAGATTTCTAGGCGGTAAGTTTCAGGGTGGGTTTGCCGGAGAAAGTCTTTACAGAATGTGGCTATGTATCGGGGTTCCGGAGTTCTGGGAGACCCCAACGATGTATCCGGGAGTCAAGTGAGATTATCGGATATATCAAAGCACATAATTCCGCCAAATGGAAACGACTCACCGCCAGGATAAGTGGGGCATGAAGGGGTTAATGTATACCTGCAACATACAGGGGGTCCCTAGTTTAAGGAGGGATGCCCAGTACATGCCCAGGTACCCTGGACCTAGTATAGGGGTTCAGGGGATGCTCCAGCTATAGGATAAAGCTGTGAGTGGTTTTTGTGTGTAAAAAGTTTAAAGTCATTTCTAGAGTGTGGCAAGAATGAGGCTAGTGAGTTTAGGCTGTATACCCCCTCACTCCATCCCTGACACCAGAACGGGGCCTGTACATTTTTAGCACACAAGATACAGGGCTATATTTTATTAAAGAGTTATGTTTAATACGTATATATGCTGATAACCTGTCAATGAACTGTGGGATTTCCAAGTCCTGGATTCTGGAGAGATCAGGTGGCTCCCAAGCTTGGTGCCTCTGAGTCTGTGCGGAGTCCGGACTAGAAAGCCTCAGGGATGCCAAGGAGTTAGAACAGGAGGGGTACTGCGGTTATACTAGAGTACCTCCGTCCTGGGCTAACACAGGGCTATCCGGCCACCATTTGCCAGAACCCAGACTCTGTGGAGCCTGGACAGCGAGTGGGCTTAGTATGCTAAGAGGCAGAGGTGCCAGGTTGGCGCACGCCCCTTGGCAGAATGAGAAAAGGTGCCCTCCCAGCTTTACAATACCGGCAAATCAGTGATTGGCTGGCAGGAGAATTCCCACACTCTGATAGGCTGCAGAGGTTTGTGAATGGGACACTGAAACCCATAAGAAACCTAGCAGCCAATCAGGAGTGCAGATTCCAAGCGCCAAACAATCATCGGCAAATTCAAAGATGCTCTGTGGAGAATAGACGCGAGCCGGCTTCAGAGATTTTCACTCAGAAAAGTTTCTAAGTCCAGCTTACTGAGAATGTAGCGGTCGTGGCTGGGAGATTGCATGCTGAAATCAGTTCCAGATTTATGGCCTGTGTAAGCCTATCAGAATAGGTATAGACCATGAGCCCGCCCCTCCTGTCTTAATTAGGGGAATGCGAAATGTAGTCTTCAGTCTTCTTCCTGCTTCAGTGAAGAGAGGAAGAAAAGAGCTATCGGTCTCTCCTATGGCAGGATGAGCGTGCTCACCCCCAGCCTCTGAGCTGGGGGAACATCCGGCTCAGCCACATAGGCCTGAAAGATCAGGGCCTTCACCATCCAGAGGAAGGGAACCTCTGAGACCATGCACCGCTGTGAGGAAGAACTGCAGTGAGTGCCAGCCAATAAAGACCCTTGTGCTAATATACCCCAGTATGGGTGTCAGTCCTTGGGCTGAGGGTGAAAGAGTGCAGTAGTGGGGGCTGATTTCTGGATACCGTGGAACCCACTACGGCTAGAGGCGCTGAACACCACAGAGAAAGAATCTAACACTGTCCTGATCTCCACTCTACCGCAGATCAGTTCAGCTCCCCTGCTCCAAACAGGTAGTGCACCACACACAGGCTGTGTAATCTCCCTGACGGGGTGATAGTGCTACATAAATAAAGACATACTGTACATACATACAACGCTAAGAGTATCAGAGTATCCCAGCTTCATGGAAGCTGTAGGCTTTAGAAACAAACCAACCTCCTTCCCCCCCTGCACCTTAGCTTACCACTCTATCCCTTTTAGAGTGTAAGCTCCGTGGAGCACGGTTAAACGGAAGAAAAAACAGCGCAAAACGCATATGGTGAAGTATGTTCAACAAATAAAATGTATAATGTTAAGGTAATATATCTGCGTACATCAGATTAATGCAAAATAGGCATATCATGTGCTAAGACATGTGTTACCAGACACCGCACGCCGAGGATAACAGGAACAGTCTTGCAGACGACACCCTCTGATGGTATTGGACTGGAACCTCCGGGTAGATTAACTGTGCTTGTATAGCTTCTCTCTGGTCGTCATCAAGGAGCTTCCCTCTGATGTCACAAGGCTTCCATCTGGTGACTGGCCTGTATCGAGGGTGACCTCGATGCAGGGGAAGTACAGAGCCACAGTCACGCTTGTATTCAGTTCTTCCACAGGATTTTGCGGCAAGCCGCCAAGCATTGACGGCCGTCAGCTGTTAGCGCGTCGCTCGTGGTGGCAATCGGAGCCCGCTACACCTCAAGGGGTGACTAGATTGGCTACAGATACCCTTGAAAGTGGGGGATCAGTCGTGCATCAATAATCCTACGCGTTTCATAGCACAAGGCTACTTCTTCAGGGATTAATTTTAAGTTAAAACAATGGAGTATTTAAACCCCATGGTCACATCTGATTGGTTACGTGGGACACCATGTACCTCCAATCACATCTCAAGTCGGCAAATCTACACACCTGAGAGAATAATTAGACCGTTATGACGTCAGTGGAAGGGCTAAACGGGACCTCCCACCTAACCATTCACATGCTGATAGACCATATATTCTAAAACACAATATCAACACTAACTAAATCAGATATTTAATTTAAAATACAGCAGTAAAAAATAAGCAGTACAAAGCATGTTGAGAGGAGCTCTGAAATAAAACAAATGTCAGTTAGTATATTGATGGACAGAACGAATTAGCACAAAGATAATATCACATTATATCGCAAAAAATGTTGTATACGAAGACATAGCACAGGAAAAACATGAGGCAATTAATTATTAATATAGACACCATACATCTATATCTTCATTTAGTCCCTTGGGGACCAGGGGACCAAGTTTATGAATCCAGAATGTCTCCTGCATAGAGATATCTTTAATTCTGTCACCTCCCCTTCTATTTCGTGGGACATGTTTAATCCCTTTAAAGGTTAATGAGGAGGGATCCTTATCGTGGTATACAGCAAAATGTCGACTTAAACTGTGTTTTTGCAGGGCATTTTTAATATTTCTTACATGTTCTTGAATGCGGGTTTTTAGATTACGTTTCGTGCGGCCTACATATGGCAGACCGCACGAGCATTCCAAAAGGTACACCACATGTGTAGTATTGCAATTAATGAATTCAGTAATGTCAAAAGATTTTTGATTACTTTGTGATTGAAATGTTTTCCTTACAGGGTGAAGATGTCGACAGATCGAGCAATTTCCACATGGAAAAGTTCCCAGTTGGTTTGGTATTAAGCCAAGAAAGACTCGGGTTCTGGGCAATATCCCTGCCAATGTCGCTACGAGCCAGAGCGTCTTTCAAACTTCTTGCTTTTCTATATATGAAATTAG
Source organism: Ascaphus truei (assembly GCA_036426205.1). Classification (NCBI taxonomy): domain Eukaryota; kingdom Metazoa; phylum Chordata; class Amphibia; order Anura; family Ascaphidae; genus Ascaphus; species Ascaphus truei. The sequence continues at coordinate 51,513 of WSYH01000686.1, forward strand.
GAAAACGACTGATGTGACCATTAAGTATAGGGTCAGTAGAGAGAATACCCCAGTGTTTTTTGATAACTCCCTCAATCTGTTTAGTCATAGAGTTGTAGTTCGTAATACACGGGACATCTGCTTTGTTACCAGTCTCACGTGTCTTTTTCTTTTTGGGTATGTAGCCAGGTCTCCCTTTCCGTGCGCACTCCCTCCGGGTACTCACAGCAGCCGCTCCTCCTTGGTATGCTGTCGGTTGCCGGGGACACACGTGGCCTGTTGCTACGGCCGCGGTCGCATTGCGGAGCTCCCGGCGGCTCTCGGTGCAGGGCGCCGCCATTGCAGTTGCGTTGCACATGGGCAGACTGCCGAGGTGACGGGAGGCTCTGGTTAGCTTGCGCATGTGCAGTACAAGCGAGCGAGAACGCCACCAATGAAGCAAGGGCTCTAAGCAGGAACTACAGATCCCATGAGCCTTAGGGGACCCCACGTGACGCCAGGGAGCCAATAGGGCTGTAGTATCTCCCTGCTCAGGGATAGATACATTTCGCGGGGTTTTGGAGCACGTTAGTCGGCATTAGGAGCAGCTAGGGGAAGGAGGTAGGGTGCAGGAGTCAGTGACTCCCTGCACTAGGCCAGCAGCCCCTAGGCCCCAGATAGCCCTGAGTCACCAGTAGTATTGAGTGTTGTAGGGACAGGCCCCAGGTTAGGGACCCTGCCCCTTACTACCCAGAGTCAGTTAGGGACACAGCGGACGCCGCGCATCCATCCAGAGGTTTGGGCTCAGACCTCCGCTGCCGCTGCAGCAGCCATCCGGGTGGGATCGCCCCGGATGGTAGTTCCTGTATTCATCAGCCTTCGGATCCTTTGTGAAGCTCCTTGGCAGGCCCGGGCACTGGAGTGCTCGGCAGGTAACCATCACCAAGTGCACCAACGATCCTACACATATATTATATTCATACGGGACTAGTGGCTGCGCAGTCACACATATCATCTCCCTTTAAGGGTGCGGGACATATTGTGTGGGGTTACTGGACATGGGGTGGGATCACCCGGTGTAGGTGGGAGCGTCCTGCGAGATGCAGTAGTTAGTGTCTCCTCTAGAGAGGGACACCTGTTGATATATGAATAAGTATTGCTACAGTAAAGTCATTGGTTATTTTACATGCGGTGTGTGGAGTGATATATATTTGTCCTGCGAGGAACCACTCCTCATCTGGCGGGAGCCCTCGCAGGTGGAGGCGTTGCACCACGAGATTGTGTTTTATGTATGTACCCCAGGCTCCCCAAGCGGAGGCTTAGGCTCCTGAGAGCCACACAGGTATACACAGCAGGTAGTAGCGTCTGTATTCACAGGGAATACCCGTTACATTTGGAGGCGCTGCTAAGATTCAGCCCTGGGGTGCCCTACTCAGTAGTTCACGTAGTATCCTATCAGTCACCATGTCTGCGCTCACGCCCCAACAAGTGGCTGACTGGGCCGAAAAGCTAGGAGAGCTCCTGCGACATGTAGTCGCCGTAGACGGGGTACCTGCCGATGTATCCATGTTTACTGTCTGCAGCGCAGTAAGAACATTACCTGGTCTGGCGGGCGCCCGCCTCATCAGCAAGCACTACAACATTGACCGGCAAGAGAACACCCTATTGCTGGCCACCGAACAAGCTATACCCCCTGATAGAGGCCCACGAGTAGTGTATCTACCAGAGACTTTACCGCAAGGGTGCCCTCTAATTTCTACCTGGAAACCTTTCCAGTCACGTAACTTCCCTTACCAGACATGGTGGTTGGGAAGACAAAGATATGGCCACAGTACACCCATCAGATCAGACATATCTCTACCCCGATGAGTGACCTTTCTTTGATGCTAGGCAAGGGGCCACCAGCTGGGCGGTAGCCGGCCAACGTCACGGTCCCTAACCGGTTAGTTGAACAGCTTCACCCCAACCCTAACAGTCAGGGAGCGGGATCGCAGTTCCTCAGACAGTGGGCGGCTCCTGTAGGAGTGACATTCCCGCAGCTTGTGGAAGTGATAACTACGTCCGCCCAAGCCCAAATTACAGGAATTTGAAGGTGTTTCAGGAATGGTTCCTGTCCCGCAGGCGAGGAAGACAGTTGAGTCTTGGAAGGAACAACCCTCAAGGTGATCAAGTATGGCCCTGCTCTGAACGGTCAGACTTCGAGAATCCTGGAAAGCCTCGACCCCAGCAGCCACATGGTCAGTGCAGACGCGACCAAGACCCTGATCTCTCGCACTCATCGTGGGAGCTTGTTAGTCCATATCTATGGCAAAGATGAAGAGGGAGTGAGAGTGTTTCAATATTACAGTCTCGACAGAAGGAGAAGGAGGACCTGTCAGACTTCTTCAACGAATCAGCTGGTCTGTGGAAATTGCGAACTTGCGGCCTCATCTAGCCTCAGAGATGGCGAATTACCGGCGCAAGGTTCCTCGAGGGGCCTTCCACGCATCAAATAGTGATAATGATCATGATCATGTGCTCACTAATGGAGGAGGGGCCTCCCCCTACCTTCATGGACATTTTGGGGATCGTCAAAGGGCATGAAGCCTATACCAAGCTGCATACAGGCACCAAGGTCAAAGATCCCCCTGCGAGTGACATCCCGGGGTCTCCGTCGCCGGATCAAGAAACCTGTCAAGAGGGAGGAAGAGGAGCCACCAAGTCGCCCTCAAGACGGATCCTAATGATTGTCTGCTATGGCTGTGGACAGAAAGGCCGTTCTCCAGAGGTGCCCTGATGGAGTCACCCAGGAAGAAAACGCCAGTAAAGAAGGCCCGGCTAGGCCATGATCTGTCGGATATATGGTTACTGTCAGGTAGGCCCCTCTGCCATCGTGGTTATGGTAGTAGAAGGAGTCTATGCCTTGCTTTACTGGGACAACGGGTCCCAAGTGACCATAATATACTGACAATTCTACGCCAACACCTTAAGACGTCCCCTGCAGTCGGCGGAACATATGAAGGTGAGGGGGTTGAGCATGAAGATTACCCCATCGATGGGATGTGAGAGTTCAACTGGAGATACTTCAATTGAATACCGGACAGAAAACATCCCATGCATGTGGAGGCAATGGTATGCCGAAGCCTCAAGGACAGTGTCAGTACCCGGTCATCTTGGGAACAAATACGGATTATAGTGCGAGCCGTAATCAGAGCCTAACTGAAAGAGACCAATGAATTGCCAATGGCCAATCCACTCCTGAACACTGTACTGAGGAGGAGGATGCAACAGTGATATGCCTTAGAGCGTCACGGGGACCTCTACAATCGTCAACGCGGACTGACGACATTTTACCAGGGGGAGTGCAAGCATGGCCATCTGGTGCTGTTTCCGGACCGAGATGAGACCGATCATCTGTTCATCTGGAGAGGACCCCTGAGGAAGAGACCCAGAGAGATATAGGGAATACCCGAAGTGAGAGAGTGGAACGACCAGAATTCCTCTACGAAACTACGTGTATGTTCAAAATATCTCTCCATTTCCGATTAAATGATTGCAGGCCAAAGTTGGCAGCAGCATATATCCCGTCCGCCGGTTGAATTAGAAACAGTGCCCCAGGTGAACGCCGCTGCAGTGGTGTGAGCAGTTAGTTGATCTGGACTTCAACTTCGGGAGACTCGACGCTGTAACTGAGTGGAAGGATCGACTGACGGCCAAACTGAATGAAAGAGGACGGTATTTTTCACCACACCATTAGGTTGAGTGACGCTACTCGTTACGTTAACGCTCTAGTCGCCTCGCCCCCCAGGGATGTGGACGATTAAGGAACGTCTGAAGGAAATGGGAGACCGCTGGATATTGAAGGAGTTCGGAGTCCTTATGCATCACATAGTGTGGTAAGGAAGAAGAATGGATCTGTAAGATTGTGCGTCGATTACGAACGCGAATATCGTACGGTACCCGATCAATACAACCTTCTTGCAAGAGAAATCCTGAATGCTCTAAACGGGAGCCATGGTTTTAGTGTGCTCGATTACGATCTGGGTACTACCAGGTACCTATGAGTGAAGAGGACCAGGAAAAGACAGCCTTCGTCTCCTGGGCTTCTACCAATTTACACGTATGCTCCAAGGTATATTAGCCTTTTATTGCAAACGTGCTGATTTTGATCAGCGAGGCTCCACTGTAGTCCCTGAGGGCATTGGTGGAAGAGATCAGTGAGGCTCCACTGAAGTCTCTGAGGGCATTGGTGGAAAAAGATCAGTGACGAGGTCCACTGAAGCCCTGAGGGGCATTGGTTGGAAGAGATCAGGAGGCTCCACTGAAGTCTATGAGGGCATTGGGGAAGAGATCAGTGAGGCTCCACTGAAGGCTGGAGGGCATTGGGGGGGAAGAGATCAGTGAGTCTCCACTGAAGTTTCTGAGGGCATTGGTGGAAGAGATTAGTGGGACTCCAGTGAAGACTCTGAGGGCATTGGTGGAAGAGATCAGTGAGGCTCACAAAGTCCTGAGGGCATTGGTGGAAGAGATCAGTGAGCTCCAATGAGCTGAGGGCATTGGAGGGAAGAGATCAGTGAGGCTCCACTGAAGTCTCTGAGGGCATGGGGGAAGAAGATCAGTGAGTCCCACTGAAGTCTCTGAGGGCATGGTGGAAGAGATTAGTGGGACTCACAGTGAAGACTCTGAGGGCATTGGTGGAAAGAATCAGGGAGGCTCAAAGAAGTCGAGGGCATGGTAGAGATTAGAAGAGATCAGTGAGGCTCCACTGAAGGCTCGGAGGGCATTGGGGGAAGAGATCAGTGAGGCTCCACTGAAGTCTCTGAGGGCATTGGTGGAAGAGATTAGTGGGACTCCAGTGAAGACTCTGAGGACATTGGTGGAAGAGATCAGTGAGACTCCACTGAAGAATCTGAGGGCATTGGGGAGAGATCAGTGAGGCTCCACTGAAGTCTGGAGGGCATTGGTGGAAGAGATCAGTGAGGCTCCACTGAATTAGTCTTGAGGGCATTGGTGGAAGAGATCAGTGAGGCTCCACTGAAGTTTCTGAGGGCATTCGTGGAAGAGATTAGTGGGACTCCAGTGAAGACTCTGAGGGCATTGGTGGAAGAGATCAGTGAGGCTCCACATAAGTCCCTGAGGGCATTGGTGGAAGAGATCAGTGAGGCTCCACTGAAGGCTCGGAGGGCATTGGGGGAAGAGATCAGTGAGGCTCCACTGAAGTCTCTGAGGGCATTGGGGGAAGAGATCAGTGAGGCTCCACTGAAGTCTCTGAGGGCATTGGTGGAAGAGATTAGTGGGACTCAAGTGAAGACTCTGAGGGCATTGGTGGAAGAGATCAGGGAGGCTCACAGAAGTCCCTGAGGGCATTGGTGGAAGAGATCAGTGAGGCTCCACTGAAGGCTCGGAGGGCATTGGGGGAAGAGATCAGTGAGGCTCCACTGAAGTCTCTGAGGGCATTGGTGGAAGAGATTAGTGGGACTCCAGTGAAGACTCTGAGGACATTGGTGGAAGAGATCAGTGAGACTCCACTGAAGACTCTGAGGGCATTGGTGGAAGAGATCAGTGAGGCTCCACTGAAGTCTCGGAGGTCATTGGTGGAAGAGATCCGTGAGGCTCCACTGAAGTCTCGGAGGGCATTGGTGGAAGATATCCGTGAGTCTCCACTGAAGTCTCGGAGGGCATTGGTGGAAGAGATCAGTGAGGCTCCACTGAAGACTCTGATGGCATTGGTGGAAGAGATCAGTGAGGCTCCACTGAAGTCCCTGAGGGCATTGGTGGAAGAGATCAGTGAGGCTCCACTGAAGTCTCGGAGGGCATTGGTGGAAGAGATCAGTGAGGCTCACTGAAGGCTCTGAGGGCATTGGTGGAAGAGATTAGTGGGACTCCACTGAAGTCCCTGAGGGCATTGTGGAGAGAGCAGTGAGGCTCCACTGAAGTACTGAGGGCATTGGTGAAGAGACTGTGAGGCTCCACTGAAGTCCTGAGGCATTGGTGGAAGAGATCAGTGAGGCTTACTGAAGGCTCTGGGCGACATGGTGGATGGAGGAAGAGATAGTGGGACTCCACTGAAGCCCGAGGGCATTGGGGGAAGAGATCGTGAGGCTCCACTGAAGCTCGGGGGCATTGGTGGAAGAGATCAGTGAGGCTCCACTGAAGTCTCTATGAGGGCATTGGGGAAGAGATCACGTGAGACTCACTGAGACTCTGAGGCATTGGTGGAAGAGATTAGTGAGGCTCCACTGAAGTCTTGAGGGCATTGGTGAAAGAGAAGATCAGTGAGACCATGAAGTCTCTGAGGGCATTGGGGAAGAGACAGTGAGGCTACACTGAAGCTCTGAGGGCATTGGTGAAGAGATCAGTGAACTCCACTGAAGTCCTGAGGATTGGTGGACGAGCATCAGTGAGGCTCCACTGAATCTCTGAGGGCTTGGGGGAGAGATCAGTGAGGCTTCCTGAAGGCTCTGAGGGCATTGGTGGAAGGATCAGTGAGGACTCCATGAAGGCTCTGAGGGCATTGGTGGAGAAGAGTCAGTGAGGCTCCACTGAAGTCTCAGAGGGCATTGGTGGACGAGATCAGTGAGGCTCCACTGAAGTCTCGGAGGGCATTGGTGGAAGAGATCAGTGAGGCTCCACTGAAGGCTCTGAGGGCATTGGTGGAAGAGATCAGTGAGGCTCCACTGAAGTCTCTGAGGGCATTGATGGAAGAGATCAGTGAGGCTCCACTGAAGTCTCTGAGGGCATTGGGGGAAGAGATCATTGGTGGACGAGATCAGTGAGGCTCCACTGAAGTCTCTGAGGGCATTGGGGGAAGAGATCAGTGAGGCTCCACTGAAAATTGGTTGAAGTTGGCAGGTCTACAGAAGTTTAACCGACAGCTTTCTTTGTTAGTCACAACACACAGATCAATGTCATGCCAAAGTGGGCATGTTTAGAAGTATGTCTGAGTATTCGTTACTGATCCCTGCCTGGCACTCCCACACAAACAATAGTTTCATTGAAAGCTGAACTCCATCAAATTTGCTGTCATGTTTTAAATTGACAGCTTTCAGAAGTCGCTGGAGACCTGGGATAAAACAAAAGGGCTGCCAGGACTTTATTGCTACACTCAACACATCCAGATGCCATGCAGGATGGGAGAGGGGTGCTGCAGACCCTGTTAGATTTAAACGCTGTGCTTTTCCGGAGTGTAGAACAGTCGGCTGACTTGCAATTTCAATCCATGGTGGATCCGCCATCAGCCACCAGTAGAGGCCACCCAGCAAAGCCCATTTCCTGGCCATGTGTGGGCCAGCCCCGGGATAGCTGCAGATTGAGAGTCCTGGGTCCCTCTCAGCTGTCCACCCGGATACCTCTAATGTCCGGCTGGTTGCGATTATATCACAATCATTCTGATCTGGGCCGGTTACACACATTAGTCACAAACACCAGGAATCCCACAGACTCCAATGTGATCCTCCAGTCCTCAAGGGCCACCAACAGGTCAGGTTTTAAGGATATCCCTGCTTCAGCACAGGTGGCTCAATCAGTGGCTCAGTCGAAGACTGCACCACCAGTGCTGAAACAGGGACATGCTGAAAGCCTGACCTATTGGTGGCCCTTGAGGACTGGAGTTGGCCACCCCTGTGCTCGTAGATAGACAGTAAAGACAGATGTACCATGTCATGGTCACGTGACACGTCAAAAACGTGCAGTCCCATAGTCACTTTAAGGGAAATTACACAGATACCCAGGGGACCAGCCAGGCTGGGCTTTATACCCAGGGACCAGCCACGCTGGGCTTTATACCCAGGGGACCAGCCACGCTGGGCTTTATACCCAGGGGACCAGCCACGCTGGGCTTTATACCCAGGGACCAGCCACGCTGGG
>WSYH01000686.1:59514-175286 GCA_036426205.1 Ascaphus truei
TTATACCCAGGGACCAGCCACGCTGGGCTTTATACCCAGGGACCAGCCACGCTGGGCTTTATACCCAGGGGACCAGCCACGCTGGGCTTTATACCCAGGGACCAGCCACGCTGGGCTTTATACCCAGGGGACCAGCCACGCTGGTCTTTATACCCAGGGACCAGCCACGCTGTGCTTTATACCCAGGGACCAGCCACGCTGTGCTTTATACCCAGGGACACAGACACACAGTGACACACACACAGTGACACACACACACAGTGACACACAAAAACACAGTGACACACAAGAATAAGAGATGACCCAGACCCTGAAATTTAATTCAGTTTAAGAGACCAACGTTTTCAGTGCTACGCACTCTTTGTCAAGGTGAGGGCAGGCATGCATAGGGGACTGCACATATACCCCATGGCTTACCCTCCCAGATGTGCTGCGGGTGTGTACCGACACGAAATCGGGTCCCACCAGGACTCAACGGGCGCGACGGATGTCCACGCATGCGCAACACGCGGTGCGCACCACTGTGCAACCGGCGCATGCGTGGGGCGCTAAATCAAAGCGTCCGTACATCCCGACGGTCCCGACGTTACCTCCCCTCGTTGCCAAGACAACATGGTCCTAAGACAGCATGTTGCAAGTGTAGCCCTTTTTCTGACACTCTAAAGAGACTACGGGTACTGCACACAACCTGCGGCTCCAGGAGATCTGAGCCTCCGCTAGCTGGGAGCCTGGGGTAACGCTTCTTAGCGCAGCGCCTCCACTTACCTAGGATCCCCGTGATGTGAGATTCCCCTGGCCAAGAAACATATACACCATATATGATTGGAACCAGTTTTACTGTCATGCAATAATAATAACCTTATCACTATCATAGCAGTCAACACAAAACATAACACTTATACTATAACGCTTATCCTTAACTCAGCTAACTAGTAATGTCCTTACAACGTGAGTGGCTCGGCCACACTCTTAATGAGTATGTCTCTGTCCCGTCACCGCGTGACCCACTTGTACTAATAGAGAGGATTGCTCTGTGTATTTAGGCCTTTGGCCACTCACTAGTGTCCCCAAAGAGTTACGCCTAAGGCGGGATCAGCGCCTGTTGACCGGTGTTGGTGCACTTGACGTAAATACCTTCCGGTCACGGCGGTGACCGGTAACACTTCGAAAAGGATCAGACGAATCCTCTTTTTTTGCCTTTGATGTTGCGTGGTGCAGCGGCCTGGTCCCAAACAGCTCGGCACCTCTTTGCTCCGCACGCTTGTCCCTAACTGTCTACACAGTAAGGTGACTGATCGCTACCACTATGGGCGTCCCTGCAGCACAGCAATCTACTGTGGCTCAGGGGTTTCTCCTAAGGGTCTGCGGGGTAAAGCTAGCCTATGCAGGCGGGTCACGGACCCCCTGCACGCATACACCCTCCTCCTTTACCTTCCGGATCCCCTCTGCCTAGCGTGGTCTCTCCCCCACGCTTCCCTGTCCTCCTCCCGTAATCCTAGCCTTCTTATTGGCTCCTCAAGTCAGGTGACTGCCCTAGAGCTCATGGGAGTTGTAGTTTGCTAACAGAGCCTTTTCCCTATTGGTCCGTCGTTCGCGCGCTTGCACCGCGTATGCCCGACCTCTCCGCTCTGTCAGTGCCCTTTGAAAGGTTGCGCAATAACATGGCGGCGCCTTATACTGTCAGGCCGCCGCGGAACCTGCACCACTCTCTCCGAGCCCTCACTGCAACCACCTGAGGTAACTAACACATCCCTACATTCTCCCCCTTGCAGAATCCAACGTCTCCGCTTGGGTCAACTTACATAACTATACACAGAACGTTATATAATAAAAATGATACAACATAAATGCGATCTTACTTATCAGCTCTAGATTAGATTGCACATTTCATTAAACATTACAGCAACAGACTGCACTCTGCTGCGAGCCCACTGCTGAGCCTCATAATTGGGTGCCCCAAATCTATCATAAGCCATCCTCATTGGAGGTTGACCAGTTCTTTGGCTTCGGCGAAGTTGCTCTTCTGCTACCACCTCGGGAGAGTAGCAAGTCTCGTTTGGCATTTCCAATTCTGCCCTTGAGGGGCTTGATAGGTCGACAAAGTCTGTTTGGGGCACAAAGCACGGGCTCTGCGGGTCTAGTGGCTGGCTCACGGGAGTCAGCGTATCTGTCGTTGGACCAAGGGGCTCTTTACCCGTAGCTCCTTTGGGAGATGCCCCTGCGGCCGGAAGGCCCCTTTGAGAGGTTCCCTCCATAAGATTCTCAGAGGTGGCATTTATTACAGTCTCTAGGCCATCCTCTGTACTTTCAGCTTCTCCATCAATTGAAACAGTGGGCACTTCCAATTCATTGTCCCCTACTTGAGGTATGGGGAGCAGATGATTCCGATGCCATACCTTTACCCGGCCTTCGGAGTCCATGATGCGGTATACCGGGAGGCCAGGCATCTGTGATTCCACCTCATACACCCCATCTCTCCACCGATCAGCCAGCTTGTGCTTTCCGGGAATGCCCAAGTTACGAAGGAGAACAGCATCCCCCGGCCGGATCTCTTTATGTCGCACCTTATGATCATAGCGCCTTTTGTTACCCGCATTTAACTGCGCCGCCGCCTTTTCAGCCAATTTATAGGCCTGCTGCAGGCTGTCTTGTAACCTTTGTACATAACGGAAATGCGTCCTGTTGGATACCCCATCGGTAGATATCCGCAGTCGCACATCCACAGGTAGCCGAGCTTCTTTTCCAAACATCAAGAAGTATGGAGTGTACCCTGTAGACTCGTGTCGAGTACAGTTATAGGCATGCACCAACGTCTCCACATATTTGTTCCACTCAGTCTTCTGAGAGCCTTTTAATGTCCCCAGCATGTCAAGTAGCGTTCGGTTGAACCGTTCGGGCATAGCATCCCCTTCTGGGTGGTACGGGGTAGTCCATGACTTAGCTATATTTAACAACTTCAGCAGTTCTCTAATGAGAGTACTCTCGAAATCCCTGCCTTGATCAGAGTGGAGTCGGTTCGGTAATCCATAATGAATGAAGTATTTCTCCCACAATACTCTAGCCACTGTCACCGCCCGTTGCTCTTTGGTGGGGAACGCTTGGGCGTATCTTGTATAGTGGTCTGTAATCACTAGTACGTTACCGATGCCCCGGTTGTCTGGCTCGATACACAAGAAATCCATACACACCAAATCCATAGGACCAGAGCTTTTCAGATGGGCCATGGTGGCCGACCGAGTGGGGAGTGTTTCCGTCTGTATACAGCGGATACACCTTCGGCAATGCATTTCCACTGATTCTCTCATTTTTGGCAAATAGAACCGGTCCCGGAGTAACCCGAACGTTTTGTCCACGCCCAGATGGCCATGATCATCGCGTAGGGCCCGGAGGACCATATTTCTCAGACTTTCAGGCAAGAATAGTTGTCGCCGGTCGGGATGATTGTGGTATGGGATGACCAATACAATAGGCAATTGCCCAGTTCGAACTTTCCGAACTCATTCAACAATAGTTTCACCAGTTCTCTGGGGGCTTGCTTAAGAATAGAGGGGTTCTCTTGCTGCAGAGCTTGGCAAGCTAGTTCCACCACTGGGTCTTGAATCTGGTGTTGCACCAATTCTTTCCAGGAAATGATTTTATCTTCTGTAATGTTCATTCCTTCCCGACATCGGTAGGCCCGGGGAATGGCTCGGGATTGGCACCCTAATGAGTCAGCTACTCTTAGCTCCGAGAACGCCACCTGATCGTTGACCACTGCTGCTAGTGAACATAAAGCACTCCTCATCCATGGTAGGTTGAAGCCCCGGTCTCCGTGACAAAGTATCGGCCCCTATGTTAGTGGGCCCTGGTTTATACTTAAGGTTGAACCGATAGTTGGCCAGCGCCGCCAACCACCGGTGACCCGTCGCATCCAATTTGGCGGACGTGTTGATGTAAGTCATTGGGTTGTTATCTGTCCTGGCTTCAAACTGTACCCCATACAAGTAATCGTGTAGCTTGTTCACTACAGCCCATTTGAGGGTTAGGAACTCCAACTTGTGGACGGGATAGTTCTGCTCGCTTGGAATCAAGCTTCGACTCGCATACGCCACTGGGCGGAGCCCTGTGTCATGTTTCTGGTGCAACACTGCTCCCAGGCCACTGAAGCTGGCATCCACGTGTAGAACGTATTCTCGGTCGGGGTCGGCATAGGCCAGCACTGGGGCCTGCGTTAGGCTGGGTTTCAACTTCAAGAACGCTTGCTCACAAGCAGAGGTCCATTTCTCTCTAAATGGCGTTTGTGCTGTTGTGGTTTTCCAGCCAGTGTCCTCAGGACAGATTTTTAAGAGATTATTAAGGAGTTTAGCTTTGCTGGAATCGCCCTCCACGAATCGCCGGTAGTAGCCGCAGAACCCCAGGACGGATCGGAGCTCTTGGACGTTGTTGGGCCGGGGCCAATTCACCACTGCCTCTATCTTCTCTGGGTCGGCGGATATCCCTTCAGCGGATACAATGTGACCCATGTATGTCACGGACGTGCGGCAGAATTTGCATTTGTCTAGGGACAGTTTAAGTCCCTCCTTTTGAAGTCGATCCAACACCTTCATCAGTCGCTCCTCATGCTCCTCCAGAGTCTTCCCGAACACTATAATGTCATCCAGGTACACCAAGCATTCTTGCGGGTTCATGTCTCCCAGTGTCTTTTCCATTAACCTCTGAAAGGTGGCAGGAGCCCCGCAGATCCCTTGTGGCATACGGGTGAACTGGTAGAACCCTAGCGGACAGATAAATGCTGTTCTCTCCTGATCTTCCAGATCCATGGGCACTTGATAATACCCCGACCTTAAATCCAGTACACTGAACCATTTACTTCCCGTCAAGGCATTCAGGAGGTCCTCGATGCGGGGAAGGGTGTACTGATTAGGTACCGTACGATTGTTCAATGTCCTATAGTTTACGCAGAGATGTACGGTCCCGTTCTTCTTGCGAACCACCACGATGGGTGAGGCGTAAGGGCTGCTTGACCCTTGAACGATACCAGCTTCCTCCATTTCGGCTAGTAGTCTCCTCACCTCTTCCACATCTCGGGGTACTATGCGGCGGGAACACTCTTGGAACGGTGCGGTGTCGCTCAACCGAATGGTGTGGCGGGCGCTGCGACTGCACCCCACATCCATATCACTTGTGGAGAACACCCCCCGTCGTTCTTCCAGTTTGGTCTGCAGTCTTTTCTTCCAATCCTCCGTTAATGGCGAATCTCCGAAGTCAAATGCCAACAGGGGAGTTACTGCATGGGTGGTGGCCACCGGGTGTTCACCTACGGCCTTACTTTCTGGGGTCACGGGGTAGATTCGACCCAAGGGATGCCGACGATCAATGCACATGAGGTATGGGGAGAGGTTTTGCACATATACCCAAGTTCAAGCTGGAATTTTCCCCGACCATTTCTTCACCGAAGCTAATACTCCGTATCCGAGCCGCTGATCATCCCGCGTCGCGCTCTCCAAGCAGACTAGCTGATCCTCCGGGCGCCGGGCAGGATAATGACAGGCAGCGAGCATCATTCTCCCTTCCCCAGGAGGGATCTCGGTCAAACCCCGCTCTTGACTATACAGCATCCCATGCTCTTCTTCAGTTGTAATTTTACCGCAAGCCTCTTGTAATGCTGGGCACGTAGCTAGAGCCAGCAACGGTAATTCACTCGCTTCCTGCAAATACATGCAGATCGCAGCGTGTACAATGTCGGTGTTGGTCCCCATGATTATCGGGGCACTGGGATGATCTTGTGGTTCTGGGCACACTAAGGCTTCCACCTCCATGGGATGATGTTTGCCGGTGTTCAGCTGGGGAATGTCCAGGTGTACAGGTACCTTCACCACTCCGTCAATGGGGTAGTCTTCATGGCTCAGCCCTCTCAATCGCAAGGAGTCAGTCGATAACAGCGGCAGTCGATGCAGATGTTGGTCGTAAAAGGGTCGATATACTATGGTCACCTGGGACCCCGTATCCATCAAGGCAGAGGCGTAGATGCCTTCAATCACCACTTTGACGATGGCTGCTGGTCCGATCCGACTACTCGTTGAGGACTGGGCGGTGGCTTCGCCGGCCTGTGAGGTACACAGCATGGACTTGGCAGGCCGAGACGCCGTTCTCCGTAGGGAGGGGCAGTGCGCCCCAATGTGCCCCATCTTGCTGCAAGCATAGCACTGGAGGTGACTGCTGTAGGCGTTATCTCGGAAGGTGGGCGACGTTCGCCCCGGCACAGGGCATTCCCGAGCGGCGGCAGGTGCCTCGAAGTCCTCTTTTCCAGGATCCCCATCCCCTGACGCCTCAGCTTTAGCTTCCAACTTTTTGGTGTCTTTGACCGCCACCGCCGTCTTCTTTCCCGGGGTTAGGTCACGTCCCAGCAGCACAGTTGCATGCGCCTGGACCCGATCCATTAGGTCGTCAAACGCCAAGGCTTGTCCCGCCACGAGGCAGCCGCTAATGCGTACGGACACCGGATGCAGTGGGAGGAGTCCCCTCAGTAGCTGGGTGGTGCGCAACCCGTCGGCATGCATCTTCTGCACCACCCCCTTTCTCACCAGGGTCCACAGATCCAGATGTAGCCGTCTAAGGAAGTCGGACACCATCTCTCCCTCCTTCTGGGCCAGAGCATGGAACTTGGCCATCAAGGCGAATGCATTCACAGGAACCCCATACATCTTGGTAAGGCAGTAAATGATGGCCGCCGTATCAGCCTCCGGGTGGTCGTCCCGATAGCAGTGCACCATGTGGGACGCTGGGGGTCGCAGGCACTAATTATACGCTGCCTCCAGACGGCATCCGTGCAGGGCCATTCAGGAAGTACCTGTTCCATGTGATCCAGCCAGTCTTCAAATACGACTTCGCCCAGAGGTGTGGGTTTGTCACCAGAAAATGCCTTCAGCTTTCGGTATTGGTGTGTGACGACTCAGGAGATTCCTTCCTCTCCTTGTCCCTCTCTCCCATCTCCTGTCCCCCTTTCTACTCCTTCCCATTCCTCTCCTTCACCTTCTACCTCTCTCCCCTTGCCGCAGCACGTTCCCCGCAGGTCCCGCATACACACGCGCTCCCTTAACCCTTGCCTTGATCCTCCCCGCTCCCTCTCCCCCGCAGTAGCTCCTTTACCTTCCCCTGTGGTGCCATCCGTCCCATTGCCTCCTCCTCGCGTGGTGCCCGCGGCGCGGCGTTCCGCGTGCCTGGTGATGCGTCCGGTGCGTGCACCCCCTCAGCCCACGGAGGACGCGCGTGCATGCTCTTACCTGCCCTTGCTGGCCATCGCACGGGCACAGGCCTCGCGTGCGTTCCCCTCCTCTTGGCTCCGTCCCCCTCCTGCGATCTTCCCCTGCTCCGTACAGGCCGCGCCTGTCTTGCAACCTGTGCGCGCGCATCCCCGGCTTACAGGGGGCGCACGCACAGACGCTTCTTATCAGGCTCCCCCTGTCTCCGCCTCCCAAAGCTGTACAGGCCATTCCCCTGACTGCCCCTTCTGTCTCCTCCTCCTCTTCCCCTGACCTATCTCCAGCTTCTCCCACTTCTCTCTCTACTCCTCCCTTCTCTGTCATTGGTGCACCTTCCTTTATAATCCCTGTCTGTCCACCTCTTCCTCGCTCTGCATAGTTCCTGTTTCCCTGTGTGTACCTGACCTATGCTGTGCTCCCTTTGTGCTCCTGTGATTACCTGCTCCTGTGTACTTTGGATTTCCCTGGCTTTGACCCCTGCTTACCCTGGACTACTCTGCTCTCTGGTATCCCTTTGAACCCTGCTACACATACGACTTCGCTGACCTCTGGCTTCCTAGGACCTGGCTTGCCCTCTGACAACTCTACCCTCTGGATCCCTGAACATTGGCAAACGGACACGACTATTCTCACGGACATTCCCCAAGGGTTGCAAGTATACTCTAACAACTCTTCCAACAGGCCTAGCAACGCTATACCACACTCCGGGATTGCTCCCACAGCTGTGGGTGTGTGGTATCATACCGTTCCCACCTCAGTACTGTGGTCTAGCTTGGTCTCTGGGCATACAGGCGTGGCATGGTGGGACTGCGTGGAGTGGTGAATGGCTTCTGCGAGCACAGGGATGGAGGCATTATCCAGCAGGCTACTCCCGGCAGGGGAGTAGGCGTCTAGTCTTGACATGCTGGGTCGGCTTAACGCTGGCCTAATGGCTGAGGGAGTGAATGAAGTGTCTAGGCCCATTGCAGCGGGCCATCGGGGGTTCAAACTGCTCTCAGGGGTGCGAGCGGGGCTGGGCGTGAGGGTATTTAACGGGCCAGGGTAGCCCCCCTGGGGTGTAGACGCAGCCAGCGGTTCGGCGGGATACACCTGTACTAACGGGCAACGGATGCCAGGAGCCTCGGGCAGAAGTAGCACTGAGGGCAGTGCCTCGAGGCATATATCCCGGTCGGTGACAAATAGTATCTTACGCCAGCTATGTTCCCCATCATAGTAGTGATCTTGCACTCGGGCAATGTCAAGGAGCGGGAGCTTCCTGACTTGGTCAGTCTCCGTGCCCAAGGATAGGGTGGCGGGAACGTGTCCCAGGCCGAAGGCACGTGTCAGGGGAATTTCATGCCGCTGGGCCCACTTGCGCACCTCAGGCTGTGAGGGCACAAACATGGCAGGAAAAAAAAACTATCGCACAGTCAAAAACAAATTACAGGGCACCCCAGGTCTGAGATCTCAGCAGCGCCTCCAAATGTTGCCCTTTTTCTGACACTCTAAAGAGACTATGGGTACTGCACACAACCTGCGGCTCCAGGAGATCTGAGCCTTCGCTAGCTGGGAGCCTGGGGTAACGCTTCTTAGCGCAGCGCCTCCACTTACCCAGGATCCCCGTGATGTGAGATTCCCCTGGGCAAGAAACATATACTCACAAGATGTTAGTGGTATATATGCAGTTGGCAGATTGGGCTGCCACCCCAGGTGGATGCTGTATACTGTGTAACTCCCTCCAGGCTCGTCTCATCAGTGTGGCAATGATACATGTAGAGGAAGGAACAGAACTACATAGCGCGATCTGTCTTGAAATAGACTTTATAAAAAGTATATAGGCATATAAAATGTGCACTTACAATGTGCCAGAATTAAAATCGCATTTATCACATTAAGAGTGAATCTAGGGGGTACTCCGCCGTTCTCACCGCCTCCTCTCTGGCTCTGGATCTCCTCCGTCTGCAACCTGGGACTCTGGACTCCGTATCTCCTCCGGTGCGTGTGACGTCACTGCTCAGTGGAAGGTACAGCTACGGCTCCCTCACTAGACCAAAACACCACTCAACGCGTTTCGCCCAGCTCTTGCAAGCTGTCTATGGCAGTGCTCTGTCCACGTGATCATATCTTTCTGCAGGAGAGACAGGACACCCTCCTCCTTTACCTTCCGGATCCCCTCTGCCTAGCGTGGTCTCTCCCCCACGCTTCCCTGTCCTCCTCCCGTAATCCTAGCCCTCTGATTGGCTCCTCAAGTCAGGTGACTGCCCTAGAGCTCATGGGAGTTGTAGTTTGCTAACGGAGCCGTTTCCCTATTGGTCCGTCGTTCGCGCGCTTGCACCGCGTATGTGCGACCTCTCCGCTCTGTCAGTGCCCTTTGAAAGGTTGCGCAATAACATGGCGGCGCCCTATACTGTCGGGCCGCCGCGGAACCTGCACCACTCTCTCCGAGCCCTCACTGCAACCACCTGAGGTAACTAACACATCCCTACACAAGGCAACAGAGGCGCAGCACATCCAACCTGATCACAGACACCAGAGAGGAGACAAAACCAAGAGCCCAAATTATCCCAAATTATCCCAAATTATCCCCACATACAGTATATCCCTATGCAAACCCCTAGGGGAAACTAGAGAACCGACAAGAACATAAATCTCAATAACAAATGGCATATCTGTGTGTAACATGTAATAAAAGGGAAGACAAGGGAACATAGCACAATAAATAGAACCCGTAATAACGGACATACTAAAAACTAACAAACAACATATTAACAGACAAGGGAAGTGTCGCCGAAAAGCAACGAATAATATCATCAGGTCGTCCCTAAAACCATACTGGAACTTCATGGCGAACAACGACCGGCGGTGACGGAGGTGGGGACGCGCACATCCACAACTGCAGCAGCTTGATCAGCGCCTGTCACGGAAACAGTTTAAGTTTAGCTGTTCGTTGAGTCCACCTCCATTTCATGTCCTCAAAAAGTATATCCCATAAGCCTCCCTTCTTAATAGGGCAGTGTCTGTATCTATGGGCCCCCTCAATTTCTAATCCCATTACCCTCAACGCTGATATGGGGTGTTTGTAAAGAACAGTGACACAGTGACACACACACACAGTGACACACACACAGTGACACACACACACACACACACACTCACTGACACACAAAAACCTGCACACACAGTGACACACACACTGACACACACACAGTGACACATACATTGACACACACACACACACAGTGACACAGACACACACTCACTGACACACAAACAACCCCCACACACAGTGACACACACGCACACACGCACACACATGCACACAATGACACACACACACACACACACTGACACACACACAGTGACACACACACACACACTCACTGACACACAGTGACACACAAAAACCTGCACACACAGTGACACACACACTGACACACACTCAGTGACACATACATTGACACACACACAGTGACACAGACACACACTCACTGACATCACAACAACCCCCACACACAGTGACACACACGCACACACGCACACACACGCACACAATGACACACACACACACACACTGGCACACACACACTGACACACAACTCACGCAGTGACACACACAGTGACACACACACACACTGACACGGTCACGCTGTGCTGCCCGCAGACCAGACTAAACCCCCAGTACTGAGGTGGAGAGTGAGTAGACCACGCGCCCGCAGTAGTGAGGGGCAGTAGTGAGGGTGTGCCCGTGGTTTGGATTTGGCAGCGTGGCCAGGGGTACAAGGGATTAGCCGAAGTACTTGCCATATCCGGGCGCAGAGAGTGAAGCGTAGTGAAGTCCGTAGCCAAGAGTCGAGGGCAGTAGAGGTCCGAGTCGTAGAGGTCCGTGAGCCGTGTCCGTGCGGTCCGAGAGGTAAGCGAGGTCAAGAGGTAGCCGGGGTCGAGGAGCCAGAGAGGGTAAGTAGACAAGCCGGTCCGGTAACGAGATCTGAAAGGTAAGAGGGAGCTGGGCACAGTATCCAACAGCACGAGGCAGATGTAACTATGCAGAGCGAGGATGCACAGGAGTCACAGGGGTAATAAAGCGCGAAGAGCCAATCAGAGGAGGGGGCTGAGCGGAGGTGAGCAGCGCAGCCTCCTGTGATAGGGCAGGGGTTAATTGCCTGTCTTGCTGCAGCTTGAGACGTGGGGGGGGGGTGTGTGTCAGGGTCCTGGATCGGGCGGTGGGCGGGGCCAGCCGCCGAGTGCAGGGAATAAATTATCTTGCGAGGCGCGCGCTCTGTAAGATGTGACACACACACATAGTGACACACACACACATAGAGTGACACGCACAACACACATAGTGACACCACACACACATAGAGTGACACCACGCACCACATAGAGTGACACACACACACACACACACACACACACAGTCCAAACACCACACACACAGTGACACAACACACACCCACAGTGCCACACAACACACACAGTGACACCACAACAACATACCCAACACGGACACCCACACACACACACACAATGCACACACACACACAGTGACCACACAGCAGACACACACACACAGTGACACACACACACACAGTGGTACACACAGAGTGACACAACACGAGAGACAACGGACACACACACAGAAACACACACACACGCACACACAGAGAGACACAGAACACACACGCACGCACGCACCACACACACACTCACAGAGACACAGACACAGACGACAGACGCACACCCACACACACACACACACAACACCCAGAAAACACACCACACACGCACACTGAACACACGCAGCCACGCACCGCCCCACACCAACCACACACACACACACACACACACACACACACACACAGACACACAACCACACACCAACAACACACACACACACACATGCCACACACCCCACCACAAAACACACCAACACACACACACCACACACCACAACACCACTCACACAACACACACACACACAGACACCACACACACACCACACACAGAAACACACACCACGACACCACACACACCAGCACCTGACCCACGCTCATTCACTCTGCACACACACAGACACACAAGAACACAACCACTCACGCCAACACCACCCACATAACTTCAGGCAATAACAACACAGCACAACACACCACACAACCAGAATCACACCACACACATACAACAGAAACACACACACACACACACACACACACACTGACACACGCACACACTGACACACGCGCACGCACGCACACACACACACACATAGAGACACACACACACAGAAACACACTCGCACGCATGCACACACACACACACACACAGAGACACAGAGACACAGAGACAGACACACACAGAGATACACAGACACACACAGACACATGCACACACACACACACACACACACGCAGACGCAGACGCAGACGCACACGCACACGCACACGCACACGCACACGCACACGCACTGTCTGTCTCTGTAAATTCCACGCGTCAGGCACAAACAAGCCCCGCCCGCTGTTTACTTGTCTCCTAGCAACCATTCATCCCGAGCGACCAATCACAAGCGGCTACACCACGCTCTGTCCCCGCGCAGTGATACCAGCCAGCTACCACAGGCCTGTCACAAAAATCCCTGTCAAAGAATCCCTCCCGAATACCGGGTGTTTGTAACGAAGCCAGAGAGGCAGCGGGCGCAGGGCTTCGCTCGCGTCACTCACCCCTTACCCTCGCGTTTTTCAGCGAGCGGCGCGGGCCTGGACACGAAGGGGAACACGAAGCGGCGGAGGGATAGTACTTTAAGGGAGCGGCGAGGTGTCCCGGAGAGTATATAAAGGGCTACAGCCCCGGTCTGACAGTCAGTCAGCGGAGAGACGCTGCCGTGATAAGTGTGGATATTGCTGCCTGCGCCACCGAGTACCACGTGATATTTAGCAGCACTCACACTCATCTCACCCCCTGTGATTGTCACTTTTAAAGTCCAGGTGAGTGTGCGCCTCACGTGTCTGCCTGTGCCACCCAGTAACAGCAGCTGTGCCCTGGTGTGGCAGCTGGGGACCTGCTTGCTCTGGCACAGTAACTCCTGCAGTGCCTCTGTGTGCAGGGTGTTGAGCTTGCACTCAGCACAATGTTGGTGCCTTTTATAAATGAGGGGGTAATGTGGCAGCGGGTGACACTTCTCCCCCAGGGTTTGCCCTGGGCAGTGGCTGACACAAGCAGTGTTACTGTGTGTGATTAACACACAGGGGGGAGGATTCGTGCAGCCAGGAAAGGGTTACTGGGCACCTGGTGTGGCACAACCCTTCCCACCAAGGGGTCCATGTGCTGAGCCCCTGTTAGCTGGGAGTGTATTTTAGGGTCACAGTAATGCACCCCTAGTAATAAGAGTGCCTGGGATGTGACGTCACGCGTCTGTACCCTACTGTAAACCTACTGTTTGAAATGAACTAAGAGTGTTTAATACCTTTATATACCTGGCTTATATAAATACAACACTCCGTCCCACTCTAATACCTGTATATTGGGGTAATGTTTATAGTGGCTGTAGTATAACAGGACATCCAGCTGTCAAATGACGCTGTGGCTCCTGCACAGCGGCTTATTTCTGCGCTAACACTGACCGGCGCTTTACTGCGTTGCGCCAGGGCCTGGGCATGTGGGGGTTTGATGCAGGTTTCAGTTTGGAGTTATTTTTGAGGCACAAATCCAATTAATTGGTTTATTTAAGTGCATGCGCCCCATATCCCTCACTAACACTTCTGATGTTTCAGAAAGAGAGAACTTGCACAGAAGAGCAAATCTTTGCGCCGCGTAGCACATGGCCTACAGTATGGGGCATTGGCTCTGGGTGGTCTTGTTGGCTTAGATCAGGGGGGCTCAACTCCGATCCTCAAGCCCCACTCTCCCTACAGGTCAGGATATCCCAGCTTCAGCACAGGTGGCTCAGTCAAAGACTGAACTTCTGGTTGAGCCACCTGTGCTGAAGCTGGGATATCCCCAAGCTGAGCTGTTGTGGGGGCTTGAGGATTGGAGCTGAGCCCCCCTGGTGTAGTGGTTGAGGACTGGGGCCCCCCCCCCCCCTGGTTTAGGGAACTTTACATCAAGTGACTTTTAATCTTTCTAAACAGATCCCACTGAGGCACTACCAAGTAGACATGTCCCTGTGACAAGTCTCCTTATCCGCGTGTCTCTGCGTCCTGTGGTCAGACCGATTCCTCCGTCTCTGCACTCTGGCTGGAGTGCTGGCTTCGCAGCAGAGCGCTCTGGCTGCCTGGTGTATCCTGCCCAGCGGGTAAACGCCTTGCTGGTGCTCCGGGAGACCTGTGCGGAGAGGACCAGGCTTGAGCTACCAGTTCAGTATATAAGCTCTCTGCTTAGCCACTTTGCTGGCAGAGGCTTCAGCACAGAGTTAATTCTTCCTGTAAGTGGAGTAGTGCTACGCATCCCACTGGCTTGTTGCTGGGGGTGTGGGGGGGGGGACGGGGGGAGAGCTGGAGATGATATAACTGCGGGATGATGGCTATCTCCTTATATCAGGGGCCAGCTGGCCGCCTAGTCAGATCTCATCTTGCTCTGCGGCCAGTTTCTTGATCTGGCGGCCAACTCCAGTCCTCAGGGGCCACCAACAGGCCAGGATATCTCTGCTTCAGCGCAGGTAGTGCAGTTGAAGTTTGAGCTGCCTGTGCTGAAGCAGGGGGTATTCTGAACCTGACCTGTTTGTCACTCATTTTGTTTAGATGAAGCGCTTTGCAATGGAGAATACAGTAGGGTTTTTTTTTTTATTGCCGTCGTGTGCGCTTATAGTAAGCGCGGCGCAACGGCGTGATCGCTGGAAGTCGTCTCAATTTGATTTTTCCAGCGACCGTAGCATGGCGTCGCCGGCACTGTAAGCGCAGGAAGCTTTAAGCACACGTGTTGGATCTCTTGCACAGCGTAACTGAGTGGGATATAGAGGAACAATGCGTCAGCCCTATAACAAGCGTAGGGTGCAGGGCGAGTCAGCTCAGACACATTAAAGGCTCCCGAGGGACATACCTCCTGCAGACTGCGAGTGCGAAGCTGCAGCACGGCTCCTCTCTGGTAAGAGACCTGCCCAATAAGTGCAATGACGTCTGATCAGCGGGCGGGGGTTCTTTCCAAAGTCATCTGGCTACCGAAACGCTGGTGATGTGCCTGTAATCAAGCACTGACGGGAGGGGACCGGGAAATCACCACCGCCGTGACACATCTGATGGCTGGGAGGCGCGGACGGGCTGAGCCTGCATTGTGAGGCTGGTCCCACGGCTCCCAGATCAGGCTAATAACGCACATGTAATGGGTTAAATCTGGGGTGCCCTGCCAGGCTGACAATTCCAGCATACACGTGGCTTGTGGTCCTTGCTCACCAGGTGCCGTGGCGGTTTTTACCATGGTGTATTTTGGGATACTAGGTGGAAGTTATAAGTCCCCCTACTG
Organism: Ascaphus truei; assembly: GCA_036426205.1. Taxonomy (NCBI): domain Eukaryota; kingdom Metazoa; phylum Chordata; class Amphibia; order Anura; family Ascaphidae; genus Ascaphus; species Ascaphus truei. The sequence goes on from WSYH01000686.1 coordinate 75,183, forward strand.
ATTCCCAGTCTGAAGCATATGTAACACAAGGTGCCAATCTCCTAAATGTAACTTATTTACCCTTTGCCTGAGAACCACGACCTGTTGCTTCACAAACTCCACCTGTCCTCTAACCCAGGGTTCTCAAGGCCCCCTCCCCCCCCCCCCCCAAGAGGTCCCTGCTTCAGCACAGGTGCTGCAGTCTTTGACTGAGCCACCTGTGCTGAAGCAGGGATATGATGATGACCTGTTTGTGGGGGCAGGATCTTGAAGACTAGTTGAGAACCCCTGCTCTAACCACTATAGTGCCAGCGACCCCTTGCACAATGTGGGGTAAAACCATGCTCCAAATCACTGACGCCTCAAGTGCCAAAGACTGCAGACCCCAATTGCGTGCCCGGACCTTCCTGCACTTACGGGTGATGTTCCTGCACTTGCTTACGGGTGATGTTCCTGCACTTACTTAGAATGCTTCCACTTGGTGTAATGTCAGTGGGTTCAGTGCTGGGAACGACCTCCACTCTGCCTGACTCCTTCCTCCGGTCACTCTCACTATGAAACCCTTTGTCTGTGTTGGTGATGTGACACCCGTTTCCCTGCCGTATAGAAGTGGCACACGATAGGCCTGTCCTTGCCCAGACTGCACTGCTGGGAGCTGTCACTCCGCGTCCTGCTCGGGCCCCACACTATATATAGCAAAGATTCCGCTCGGGACGGTAATGCTGATTCAGCTTAATTAAAATAGGCTTGTCCTGTACCTTTTTAACCCATTCGGTGCTGGGCAGTCTCCCTCGGCAATGTTAGTGCTGCATCCTCGTGAAAGCACTCGTCACTGTAACACTTAATGACTTGCTTGTGTTCAGGATTTAACAGCTGTGCAGCATGAAGCCCGAGCCTTACTGCTAACAGATCAGTGACTATACAAACTATACTTTTAGCTTTGGTTAGTAATATGGCCCCTATATGGTGCGGGGTGACTGCTACACTGTCCCTGAATGTGCACCAATATTTCCCTGGTGCCGGAGGCTTTCACCATGTTGGATGAACCATTTGCACAATATCTTACACAATCAACAGCTGCTCCATTCATTACCACACTTTGCTGCCATAGGTTTGTACTCTTGCGTTTGTCCTGGGGACGGGTGGCTGTCATGTTGTAATAACTTTTGAACAGGCGCATGTTTAGCAGCGTGTCCATGTGCAAGAGGAGACATGGAAGATCTGTCAAGCTTTGTACACTACAGTTTAATCTTCAAAGCGGTGGGTTCATTAAAGGGTCCCGCGACTTGTACAGAGACCGGTGTAGCTGGTGGCACTGAACTGCCTTTAACATTCTGATTTAATTCGGCGGGCCCCGTTTCCGTAAATGGCTTTATAATTCTGTCTGAAGATTCAGTGACTCCGTGGGAGGGGTGGTGGACATGTGGCATAGCCTCCAACAGAGGTGGTAGGGTACAGGAAGGGGATTCTACACTTGCGTAGGACAGCCTTGTCCATCAAACAGGAGAACCTACGGATCTAACGGGGTCTGAGGTCTCACAGCGCGCAGAATTGACTAGATGGTCCACGTGGCTCTTCAGTTTCTGTTTGTATGTGCAGCCACGTCCCTGGGGTTTGTGGTTCTCTGGCCTTTCTGATTGGGGTATAAAGCCCAGTCTGGCTGGTCCCCCGGGTATAACGCACAGCCTGGCTGGTCCCCTGGGTATAACGCACAGCCTGGCTGGTCCCCTGGGTATAATGCACAGCGTGGCTGGTCCCCTGGGTATAACGCACAGCCTGGCAGGTCCCCTGGGTATAACGCCCAGCGTGGCTGGTCCCCTGGGTATAAAGCCCAGCGTGGCAGGTCCCCTTGGGTATCAGTGTAATTTCCCTTAGTGACTATGGGACTGCACCTTTTTGAAGTCTCACTTGACCATGACACGGTACATCTGTTTATCTACTAGCACAGGCATGGCCAACTCCAGTCCTCAGGTCTTCAGCATATCCCTGCTTCAGCACTTGTGGTGTAGTCTTCAACTGAGCACCCTGTGCTGAAGCAGGGATATCCTGAAGACCTGAGCTGTTGGTGGCCCTTGAGGACTAGAGTTGGCCGTCCCTGTTCCAGATGCGTCCCCAGCATTGTTGGCACACGTAGTAGATAAAAGGAAGGTAGAAGTGGTGCTTTTGATGGCTAACTCGTGGTCGGCGGTCAAGCTTTCAATACCATGAAAAGCAGTTTATTTTTTACTAATAGTGTGGGTAACAAAAGGCTACGAATGCCCTGAGATTTCAGTTGCCAGAAGGGGCCATTGTGGCCCCTGTGAGCGTGGTCCTGTGAGCGTGCGCTGGTTACTGAAGGCTGATCCCTTTCCTTGCGTTCCTCTGTAGACGAGTAGCTCACAGTGCAGGATTTCGGAGCCCTGGGGCCTCTCTGTGGAGCGTGTCTCCCCGGCCTGCCCACTGACGTCACTGGAATGGCTTTGTGGTATTTGCTGATGGAGGCTCCTTCTGGAGATGGCTGATTTTCTACTTGTGTTCCCTGTCTGTGCCCCAACTGTGGTGTAACGTGCCCCCAGCGCTGCCTGCGTTCTGCTGAAGGTAAAGGCCCCGCATGTAACTTCCAGCGAGCACAATCTTTAAAAGAGAAGTCCCACATAGGGCTAAGTGGAGCTAATAGTTTCATATTGCTAATGGGTTAACTAGGTGGTTCTTTAAATCTAGGAAATATTTAAAGGGCCGCCTGAGCTGGAACCAAAACTAAGGCTGCGCTTATAGTGCCGGCGACGCGATGTCGCTCCAAAACAAATGCATTGCGTCGCATCCGCTTATAGTAAGCGCGTCGCGACAATTTGGTATTTCAGAGGCTGGATCAGGTGACAATCAATGGCCAGGTCACTTGCGACATCGCTGCAAAGCGAAATCCAACTCGCAGGTGACGTCGTCGCTATCCGCTCGGCCTAAGGCTGGGGCCATAGAGGGTTGAGCCGAGCCGCGCTGAGGCTCGCCTGCTGAAATCTGCACGATTTCATGCCCATGCAGGCGAGCCAGCGGGTGCGATCGGAGGCGGGGGGAGACTGAGGGAGGCGGGGCAGTGACGTCGCTGGGCCAATCGCCCGCGACGCGTTGACGCAGCTCCGTGCTGATTGGATGTTTTCAGCCGACAGCGCGCTGAAAAACAGCTCGGCTGTCGGCTGAAAACTCCAGCGCCTCAGCACGCCTGCGGACGCTCGCGTGAGCCCCCTCTAAAGACATCCTCATGGAGGATGCAGGGGCTCAGCGCGGAGCGTCCGCACGGCTCAGCGCGGCCTGTCCTATGGACTCGGCCTGACTCTGCAGCTCATGCTACAAGTGATCTCAAACTTCTCTTGCTATTTTTAAACGGTGTTAAAAATGCTGTACCACACGGCGTACTGGCCTTCTAGCTATGAAAGTGATTTAATCACTTCCAGTTCAAGGTGTAGCGTACATGCCGCCTTTAGCATTTTCTTGGCTTCTACTTATTTATTTATAAAATGTGTTACCAGGAAGTAATACATTGAGAGTTACCTCTCGTTTTCAAGTATGTCCTGGGCACAGTTAAGACAAATAATACATGGTTACAAGTACAGTTACATAAATGAGCAGGGTATACATTATATACAAGACATTGCGTGCACAGTTAAAGAAACTATATATTATGAGCGTATGAAACAGTTACAGACCAGATTAAAGTGTGAGACAGCCTTAGATTTGAAAGAACTTAAACTGGTGGTGGATGTGAGTCTCTGGTAGGTTGTTCCAGTTTTGGGGTGCACTTGGGAGTGAAAATAAATTGCGTCTGAATTCAAGAATAAGAGATGCGTTCTTTTAATATGCCTGAGGCTACAATTTTATAGTATAACCTGTTCAACAAGGAAAATGTAAAAACACACAAGGTATAACCTACATTTCCGATCGTTACCTTGTTTCCCAAAGTAATGCTGCTACCACTTTGTGGCCAGAGACTCGCATTATTCAGTGGGTTTCAACATCTAGCACAATCCCAAACCGGTCTCCAGATGTGTCTGGCTCGGGTTCCTGGCTGATATACCATACACTTCCGTTTTGGTTTGTGCCGAGGGTGTGAGTATATAGTCTTTAACCAGCGACTGAAGACGCAAAGCGGCCCGTGTGATTCACTTTAAATCAAGCAATCTCAATTTGCAACAGGTTTATGTCGGACTGGACTGGCCCATCCCTAGCCCTACAGAAAGGGATTCATACGGTGTATCGTCACGTCCGATCCCATCTGAACAAGTTCATTCAGGCTATTATATTACTTTACATGTAGCCATATTTCTTCCCACTCGGATGTACAATCTTCCACACTTTGCAGCAAAGTTTGGGAATGCCGTGTGTGTTTAATACAATGACAGAAACACAAGTTGTGATCCTCATAACTGCAGGTAAAGGGGTTTTAATGTCCCGTTTATCCATGTGCCTATACACATGTTCCATTGGAAGTCCTCTCTGCATATCCCTTGGCTTGTCCCCTCTTTAGCTAGTGCTTGGTGTAAAGGCACATTGTATTAAAGGCACATTGTATTAAAGGCACATTGTATTAAAGGCGCCTCCAGTACAAAGTTTGTAGTTGGGGTGAGGGGCCATTTTAAAAGTAATACTCCATATTTTCCATAACACCCACATTTTCTGGTGTTTATACTTGGTAAAGGCTCAAGATTTGACTTCCTAATTATCAGGATTGCTTCAATAAGGGGTGGCCAGCTAAAGTCCCCAGGGCCCACTATAACAGACCAGTTATTTGGGATTTCCCTGCTTCAGCACAGGTGGCTCAGTCATTATGACTGAGCTTTCTGTGCTGAAGCAGGGATATCCTGAATCTGGCCTGTTGGTGGCCCCTGGATTAAATGGACCTGGTTATGAATTTACTTCACGAGATCCTATAGAGTAATAGGGACTCTTCCCTCGTGCCACTACACGTGAATAGGTCTAATAAATATTTCGGAGACTTGCCCGACTTTAAATGGTGCTTTGAAGGTTTCGGCGCTCCCAATGCCACTAATGAACTGGTACCAAAACTCCAGTGACAGAGTACCTGGGGGAGGGGGGACAAGGCCAATGTGTCTGCCCCTGTCACCATTGTTTCTGTAAGCACAACCACTATCTGCTTCGTCATAATCTGTTCATTCTTTATCGGCCTTTTTGTAGAAATACATTCAGATGTTGAGTTTATTTACTGCAAACCGGTTATTCCACAAAGGAACTGAGCAGCCGAGGTCTCCTGAAACGGTGTGGTCCGCCATATTGCAGGCCATCCTCTTGGAACCCCCTGACCATGCTACTTGGTCGTATGTTCACGCCACAATGTCTCTCGCTCCTGCTGACCTGGCGCACAGAGTAGTAGCTGTGTAAAATAGATCCATGCCAAGGTCCTCAGACAGCTGTATCTGTTTACAAGTTCAGTGCGTTCATTAATCACACTATTTATAACCAGTGACGTTGTGCAACTAAATATAACGTGGAACTGTGGCCTGCTGCACAGGTTCCTGAGCAATGACACGGGATACTTATCTCCTGGACCTGCTCAACGTGAGCTCCATGTCTCGTTCAGACCTCTTATTGGAAGTTTTCAAATAAGGCGGCACAGAACAGGAGTGACACCTGGTCTCCATACACCTAATAAGTAAATCTCTTCTGTGCTCAGCACATTTTATTTCTACATAACAAGCAGAGGGAATTATAGTTGAATTGTGGAGGATACCAATCTTCCACCGTATGTGGTTCCCACTTTAACAAAAGGTGGTAATGATTACGATAGGCGAACAGGGTTAATTCCAGATGTTGGAGTAGGCAGCCAGACAAGAGGATGTTTCCTGGTGAAAGTCCCTTAGGAGGTCTGGTGTTTACAACTGTAATTCAGTCTCCCTGAGCTCAATGGTGATCTTTATTTCCAAAGACTACTTCACTAGTGCGCAAGAAATTGAGCTTGTTTTCTTAGCAAAGCTGCTACAGTGAAGCATCTGTGAGCATATGGGTGATAGCTTGTTTCTAGTGACCCAAACTCCCTTATTTGGGTAGCATAAAATAAACCCCCATTGACTTTGCACCTTCCTATTGGCCTGTGGGATGAACCAGATTGGGCGGTTGTTTTTTGATTTCCCTCAATGGAGGATACTGGCCACTAAACCGGTTAGTATCTCTACCGATGTGACGCGGAACTAAATATATGCTGGATTGCAGCTTTTTAAATGTGTTAATACAAGCTATAAACACGTTTTACCATGTGTAGTAGACTATTTGGGTCTAGATTAATCCACACTGAGGATAAAGAACATGCTTTGGACCAGATTTGGCCTAAAACACAGGTGGTATTCTCACAACCAGTAACTAAACAAATGGCCATGTTTACTTATCTCAAGTAGGTTTTTCAGAGGCCTGAATCTGATTTTTCAAAGCCCACTTAGATTCTCCTTGCCCCCTATCCCAGGCTAAGCCTCAAGGTGGCTGATCTGCTGCTTGACTGGAAGCCCAACCCTCAAAGGCCACAGATAAAAATTGAAGTGGAAAGAGAAGCAAGATGTTCTGTTCCAAATAAAAGATGATGCTTTCTTCTGTGGAAGGGTCCCCTTGATGCCATTTATCCTTCCCATCCATGTCACCACATTTCATTCACTTAAAGCAGGACTCTGCCTTCCTCGCGGACCTTTCATTACCAATACCTAACTGGTTGCTCTTTCATACTAGGACCTCACTATCTTTGTCCCACCCATAAGACACATTGTCCGAATTAGAATAGCAATGAATATATGGTGCTGGCTTTGTGGATTGGGTGAATATTGTGACCCTGTATTGGCTGGCGGAGCCCCCGGACACTAAGGCTAGCTCTGTAAAGACTGGTCATGCTCTTGGGACCCCCTATTCGGGTTGGTATCGCAGATCTTCCCATGGGGCTTTCACTGAAGATGTACACTATATTAAGGTGTGCATACTGCATGGCATATCGGTAATGGATTACCTGTGTATAAAGGTGAACTGCTTGTGTTGAGCGTTGTGGTGCCAGTAACTTGCTGTGGTTTGGTTGCCATTCTGATGGCAAACTGGTTAAGCTGCCATCTTCAATGCGCACAACACTCTGTGCTTCTAAACGTTTTTGTCTTCAATCCTGCTCCTTGCTATGTGCCATCTTTCTTTCTATCCTGGTTGTTGCACAACAGTGTCACTGAATTAAAGAACTACCAGAGTTTGCCATAGAAACCCAGGCCATTGTAATCTCTGAATGTCACAGGATTATGGCTGGGGAAGAAGTCTAAATCCTAATATCAACTTGGCTTCTAAAACATTTGAGTAACTTGTGGTTTTAACCCCCTCTGAACCATGCAGTTTACATTCTCTTCTCCCCCAAACCCCCCCTTCCCATGACTCCTAAAAGCCATACTGTATGTCATGTGACTACGCTCTGTAGTCTGCGGTTTAACCCACAGGTTAGTGATTCACCAGATGTTGGTGGGTGTCGGCCTTTAGCCACTTCATGGACGTGGGGAGGATTCCTTGACACAAACTCTTAAATTGCATGTCTGGGAATCGGGTATCTTCTGTAGATTCCCTGAGATGTTTGGGATCTATAATGGATCTATGCTTGCTTGGCTAATAAGATCACAGGCAAAGGTGGAGACCTCCTTTTTTTTAAAGGCCTCATTCCCATTACACTGCAGAGGGGGCGGCAGACATGTCATGTAGTAACATTGCATTAACAACGTAATGCAACAGTCTCCGGAAGAGAAACGAAATACCAGAAACCCACATGGTGCTTCAATAGCTGCATTGCGTGTGTGACGCTGGGGCGTCGACTTTCAGCTGCATAACAATACGGGGGAGGGGGTTATAATGGACTTATTGACCTTTCACCTGAGCACTGATCACACAGCCCTATGTTCAGGTCCACTTAGCGTAGTGGTAATAAGTACAGCATGAGTGAGTCACTTCTGAAGGAGCAGTCCCTTCTAGCGCCATCTGTCTGGGTTGTGTGTTTTCTTTATATAGCGCAATTAATGTACACAGCGCGTGGCCATCCTATAAATGACACATAGTGGGAACAAGCGCTTCAGACATAAAAGTAACATTTAGGGAAAGGAGTCCCTGCCCCAAAGAGCTTACAGTCTAAGCATATCCCTTAACTCACACCTGATGCCTATGGGTATTTGAGTTGGTTGGTGAGCTGATATTTGGGAGTTTGTGGGGATTTCTCCCCTTGCCTGTCACTGATCAGTAAGGCTTTGCACAGGCAGTGCCCCTCCACCTTCTCCCTTACTGTTTTAGGAGCAGGTGGGAGAAGGGTAAAGAGAACGTCTCCAAAAAAATGAGATGTGGACAAATCTTGGCCATTAGCATAGGTGTGGGTGTGTAGGGGAAGCCAATTTGGCGTTTTCTGGCTGGGTAGATGGTGATGCACCTTGTTTAATAATAGGGCCAATCTGTTTGCCCTAACTGGCTTTCAAAAGGACCGCTTTAAAAAAAAAAAAGTCCCTTTAAATCGTGACTGTCTGTAAAATAGTGGTATTTACCTCTAACGCGCTCACACGTGACCTTGTTACACACAGATCACCTTGCAGAGGTGTTATCACTGCACTGCCTGTAATGCCTATAAACTTCCCCGGTGAGTGTAAGGGTCTCACAAGATGCTGCGGTGTCACACTTGTACAGACTCGTCGCACTGACTTGCAAGCAAACTGAACAAGCACAAAGTCTGACCCTTTATGCAGAACTGGGGCTGAAACGCTTTGTTTTGCAGGATGGAAATGTGCATTTCCTCAAAGCAGTACCTGGTGGGGTTCGCCCCCTCTCCCCCCCCCCCCCACGCCCCTCCCAAAGTACCTTGAGGGGCACTAGTACAGCCACCACTGAGGTGGGACTTGGCAGTTTCTGGGGCTTGCCACGCCACTGCCTAGGGCAGGATCGCCAATTAACAAACTAGATCTGCTACAAGCCAGCACATTAACCATTATACCACAATGTTTCCATGGGTATATTAGCTGAGCAGGACTATTGCAATCTGGATGCTATTGTACTTGATGCTGTGGTGTCTCTCCATCCTGCTCCCCAACTCCCATGTTACCCCCAGTTTGGGTAGAAGCCCTCAAATAAAAGTTTGTATTCTCTGTTCTCTTGCATCTCATTTGACCTGTTCTGTTGTGTGAACAGGACTGGTTAAATGACATCAAATACGCAGGACACTAAGACAATACTTGCCCTGTGGGGAAAAAATTCCCAATTTCCAACGGTTTGCTGTGTGGTGCTATGATTAACCCTCTGCCTGCTGGAGGCTGGGAGAGTTTGGTGTTCTTGCGATAGAACGAGTTCAATTATAAGTAGATTTTCCAACAGGTACAATATGGCCCATTAAACTGGATGAAGCCATAGTCTAACTGGGTCATCTCTCATTACCTGGTGGGCGAAATATTCGGCTGTACTTTTTTTTTTTTTTAATATATATCTATCTATATCTATATCCCTTTGCTTCTTGCAAAGTATACTACCTGTTTAATCTATGGATCATAACTTCATCTTTAACAAACCTAAGGCAGTACCAGCACTCTGTCTGTCTCACAGCTTGGTCCTGAGCAAGAGGAGCAGAGGACAGAGGGTTTGCTCATTTTCATTAATTGTTTAGATATCTGATATCTGCATCCGAACTTTGTCCTATTTATAGCTTATGACCTATAGGTTTTTTTTTTTTTTTAGCAGTGTGGGATTATCTGGTAGTGGGGAGGGAAGGCTTAGGGAAGTACCTTTGGGACCGGGGGAATGGGTCAGATGAAGAGGTCACCCCTCGAAACGTGCCCCCCCCCCCTAGTTTGCTTTCCTTTTTCCATATTGTGGTTTTTTCCTTTTATTTCATTTTTTTCCCCCTTCTTTCCCCTCCACCCCCTATACTTTGACCTTTCCCCTCCACCCCCTATACTTTGACCTTTCCCCTCCACCCCCTATACTTTGACCTTTCCCATGGTGACATTCATTTTCTCATTGCGCATTGGCTGTTGCTATAATTTCAGTTTATTGCTAGTGTCATTAAAATGGTTCATTTTCACTACACTGGTATTCTTCAGTATCTTTAGCTGTGAGACAGAGTGCTGGTACTGCCTTAGGTGTGTTAGTACTTGTGAGGGGAGTAAGGTCCCCTCCTGTTCCGTGCACCCTGCAACCTTCCTTATTTTCCTTGTCAGAGTGCTGTCTTATCGCCCCCCTTTCTGCCATAACGTTATCTTTAGCATAAAATATACTGTAAATGGCCTAAAATGTCAGGTCTGAAATGACTTAAGAAAAAACAAACTGATATGGGTCTAGGAGGAGCAGCTAATCGGCAAGAGTTTACACAGGCAAAGCCATCATTGGCTGATGGATGGGCCAAGTGTAAAAACACTTGATTGACGACCATTCCGATTATAATTTTCATAAAGATGAGTGGGCAAGTCCCTGCTTTTTGCCCTCTGATTTCTATAGGGGAGCCGGCCACTGTCCCACTTCAGTGAAGGTTTTCTGGCTGTGGGGTTGCACCTATGTAACGGTGACGTCCCACTTTCTATGCCGCGCGCTGGCTTACCTGTAACGCACCTCGATTGGCATCTAACCTTTTACCGGCTGTTTGCTGTCTAAACTAAACATGGCATCTTGCCATTTCCGTGCTTCCTATTTGGCATTAGTCACTTCAGAGGAACCGCTCCCAACAGGCCCGTCTCTGCGACTTTGTACTCCCTGCTACCTGATCAGTCGGGATTAACCTTTCACTCTTAAGTGTCGAGCCAGCATGTCACCCGTAGGTGTGTGTCTATTGGCCACACACTGCTGTATTTTCGGAGGGAGGGGAGGTATTTCCGTGAAGGTTGCATAAAGACCTGCTATATTCCATATTTCCAATGATTTTTCATATGGATTTTGGAATAAAACCCCTAGAACCTCCATGTTTACATGCAATGTTCGCTTTCGCACAAACAAAGCACCGTCCTACACAACAGAACTATTAAAAGGGGGAAAAGTTGGACTTTTTTTATTTATATGTATACAGGGATAGTAATTTTAGAAAGGGATATACCAAATTACTTCCTGGAACATCCTTGCCATATTTCTGAGAGGTAAAACCCCACAAATGAGCCCTCTGCCTCAATGAATGTCAAAGTGGTCATTCGAAATGAAATCAGTTTATAATGGGAGCTCTGCTCCAAGTAAAGGAATGAGTTCTAGTCGTCTAACAGTTAACACAACTACATTTGTGTGTTTGATGTGCTCATTAAACACACAAAGATGATTGCCTTGATAGTGTGAATGTTTTAAAAAGGGCTAGATATCAGGTGATACAGGTGCATCCAACCCTGCCGTGGCTAACCATCCGGGACTGGTCAGGGACAGTAATGTGTTGGCAGTGTATCGGGTACCGGGACTGGTCAGGGATAGTAATGTGTTAGCAGTGTACCGGGACTGGTCAGGGATAGTAATGTGTTAGCAGTGTATCGGGTCCCGGGACTGGTCAGGGATAGTAATGTGTTGGCAGTGTATCGGGTCCCGGGTGGAGAAATGCTCAGTATGAGCAGCCTTGTTGCAGTTAGTCCCCAAATGAGTATGGACAGGGGACTGATGGCTTTGTTGCAATATGACCGCCCCGCTAGGTTTCAGGGAACGAGACAGCTGTTCAGGCAGAGTGGAAAAACACAATCTTTCCATGTTTAGTTATCGGACTGCTATTTTGAGTTGAATGTATTTTTCCCCTTGAGATAATCATTGGCTGTCATTGGGGTTTTCTGATTGCCTTCCTCTGGATTAATACACTGCAAGTACAAATGTAGGATAAAGTGTCTTTAAATTTAACATGGGTTGAAGAAAAATGTGTGTTCAACCTAAACTATGTATAGCTACAATGGTCAGTGCTATGGAATGGTGTGTTCCAATGTTAAACGGCTTTGTTCTTCTCCACAGCTGTTCTGAAGCAGACCTGTCCTCGCAATGGCAGAAAAAGGAAACGGAGGCGGCAGCAGCGACGGCACGTCAAAATCCTGCAGCGTCCTGACGTGGGAGCAGGTCAGCCGCTTAAGCCATTTCATGACCGAGGTGGTCCCGATCCATGGACGTGGCAACTTCCCCACGTTAAAGATCACACTGAAGGACATTGTGCAGATGGTGCGCAGCCAGCTAGAAAAGGCAGGAATCAAAGTGCGTGATGTCCGGCTCAACGGGTCAGCAGCCAGCCACGTCCTGGTCAAAGATAATGGCCTGGGCTATAAGGACTTGGACCTCATTTTCAGGGTTAGCTTGACTGCAGAGGCAGAGTTTCAGCTGGTCAAGGATGTGGTTATAGGTACACTCCTAAACTTCTTACCCAAAGGGGTGAACAAGGAAAAAATCAGCCCTGTGACCCTCAAAGAGGCCTACGTCCAGAAGCTGGTGAAGGTCTTCACTGATACTGACCGCTGGAGCTTAATATCCCTGTCAAACAAGGATGGGAGGAACATTGAACTCAAGTTTGTCAACTCCATCCGACGCCAGTTTGAATTTAGCGTGGACTCTTTCCAGATTGTGCTAGACTCCCTGCTCCTTTACTATGACTGCTCCGAAAACCCCATGTCTGAGCATTTCCACCCAACGGTGATTGGGGAGAGCGTGTATGGGGACTTTGAGTCATCCCTGGGCCACCTCCGTCACAAGCAGATCGCCACCAAGAACCCAGAGGAGATCCGGGGAGGAGGGCTCTTGAAGTATAGCAACCTGCTGGTCCGGGACTTCAAACCAGCTGACAAGGAGCAAATCAAGTGCCTGGAGCGCTACATGTGCTCCCGCTTTTTCATAGACTTCTCTGACATTTTCGAGCAGCAGAGGAAGCTCGAGTCGTACCTCCAAAACCACTTCATGGGCGAGGAGAAGAGCAAGTACGACTACCTGATGATCCTGAGGAAAGTGGTGAACGAAAGCACAGTCTGTCTCATGGGACATGAACGCAGACAGACGCTCAACCTCATCTCGCTGCTCGCCCTACGGGTGCTGGCTGAGCAGAACATCATCCCCAATGCCACAAACGTCACCTGCTACTACCAACCTGCACCTTACGTCAGCGATGCCAATTTCAGCAATTATTACATTGCCAACACAGCTGTTTCCTACAGCCAGTCTTACCCAACGTGGTTACCCTGTAGTTAGAAAAACACTTTCCAATAGACCATCTGGGACAGCTAGTTCGCCATCTGAGGTCTTGTGGACACTGGTTTCTACAACCAAGCACACGGCTTCCCATAAATCTTTGGCACATGCCAGAGTCTTGCTCCTATGAGCCTTTATTGGAAGGCCGCCTAGCCCACTTTCCACACCAGTGGACCCATGTCCCTTTTCCACGCACCCCCCCCCCCCCCCCATTTATAACTTGGGCCATTGGAACTAGACCGCTGTGGGAACCCAAGTGTCCCTATGGGCAGTGGTGAGACGATCCATTCCAGCCGGTTAGGTCTTCAGGTTAGCCACTTCATTCGCTGTGCTAAGGCCGTGAAAGTGGAGCTCAGGTTAATAGTTTTAATGAGTCTTTTCTACAGACGCCGCGTTTCTTCGAAGCCACAATGCTGGGTGGTTAATAACGAAGAGCGGTCATCCGTGTCTAGTTCATGGGTTGCCTGGTTTGTTCTGTCATGGCGGCTGGGCAGCCTGGTGAACATTTGGTGTGTAAGCGTTTCAGGTTCCAGCAGCAAAGGTTAAACTGAACCTTCTCTGGCCAAGGACTGTTTGACCCTTTCAGTGTTAAAGGGTCCTGTAAAGGAAGACCCTCCAGCACTAATGGGGTTAACATACGTGAACTCCATTTAAAAGGCTTGAACCATTTCCCCGTTGAACAAAGGGGTTTGGTTTGCAACATGGTCTCAAGGCCTTGGTTAAAAAAAAAAAAAATACAAATAAAAAAAATATAATAAATTAAATTAAAAAAAAAAAAACTTGGTGACATGGTATGAAAATCAAAATGTGAATTTTTTCTTTTTGTTCAGTTTATTTATTATAAAGATATAAAATATAAACCAAAAAATACACCCAGAAACAGGAAAAAGACTTTAAAAAAAAAAAAAAAAAAAGTAAAAAAGTATTACAAAAGTGTGCGTTGTGGTGAGGGGTAAAATTTCAGTGCAGCAATTTCCTATGCAATAGAGCCTTTGTTTTCTTCTCTATGGACGGGCTTGAGTGCCATTTCTTTTTCTTTTCTTGCAGTTCTGGGTGTGCAGAGCGGGATTGTTTCGGAATAAGTTCTATGTTGAGTGACTTTTGATTGCACGAGTTGAAATGGTGGAAACCCTTGAGGCCCAGATGAGGTTATTACTGTGTCCATATCCACAATACAATTCAGAGCATCCACATTGCTTGCTTCGTGTTTTATTTAAGTTTATTTTGTATTTGACGCGTGAGGCTGCAGCGTATAAAGATTCCTCCAGAGCCACGTTACAAACACTTCTCCATCTCACCTGGTGTTTCCCACGGCATCACCGGGGCAGGATTAGGAATCGCCACCCTGAGCCTTGTCCTGGCTTTCTGCCATCTCTCTGATGGATGCTGTCACACAGTTCCTGGAGTGTTTGTGTCGGTTAAGGCTTCAGCATACAGTGGCCATAGCCTGCCTTTAAATCTAGCAACCCGGGTCCCTGTGCCTAATCCATGACACTTCAGTCAAGGGCTAGTCCAGGGCCACTCCAGTCATCAAGATTTCTCTCCCCAACAGGTCGGGTTTTCACAATATCCCTGCTTGAGCAGCCTGACTGAGCCACCTGTGCTGAAGCATTGATATATTGAACCTGACCTGTTGGTCTTGAGGAGCGGAGTTGAATGTCCTGGACGAGACCCCTTGCTGAAGGATTGGATTTCTCCATTAAGAGCCGGGTCCACTTGCCCATGCCCTGGCACGGCTGTGGGCACCGCTTGCTTGCACCATGGCTTCAGCGACACATTAAAAGTTGGCAGTGCCTCTGTAGCTTTAACCTGTGCAAGCGTCCCTGAGATACAGCCCTGGTATCAGCCTGCCACCTTGCTGGGTGTGACCCGCTCGGTGTTTGGTGCATATCACAGCTGTCTCCATTTGCCAAGTGCCCATCCCTGACAGGCCACATACTCTCCCTGTAGAAGGGGGGGGGGATATGGGGGGGAAGGAGGGGGCTGTTTGTGCCACTCGGGGCTGTTCCTTGCACTTTTTTTTTTATTTTATTTATAAATTATATTCTTTAATGCAGTTATACCCCATTTACCTGTTGGGTGCAGGTTATCCCCCTTGCTGCTGGACAGGGTTACAAAGCTAGGAGGGGCAGCCGCAGGGTTACCACTAGCCTCTGACACCACACAAATTGGGTAGAAACTGAATTTACTGGTAAACTGCTAATTTCGTAACACCCCCCCCCCTCTCTCCCCCGCCCCCCCTTCTCCCCCCCCCCCCCCCCCCCCATCTGTCCTAGTTTTGAGGAACTACACGTACATAGTAGCAAATGAAGCTCGGAAGCTGATAAACCATACTCTATAGTGCCTTAGAATGCTGCCAGCGTGACTGATACTGTGAAGCTTTAACATCCATTCTTTTCCCCACCCCCCCCCTGCTATAGGGATATGCATTATCAGCAAAGGTTTTTTTTGGGTGGGCAGAAATCCCGCCCTGGGCTACTATTAAAGTGTGAATCGGTACTGATATGGTACTGATATGGTGCTGGCAGCAGGTGCCAATACATCAAATCCTTTGCTGGTCTTTTTAACCTATAAAGTGCCTCTACACCTCTTACATTTTGACACTTCAAATCCTCAGATCTGCCACATTGTGACGATCCTCATTACTATGGGCGGAGTAGGAGGTCTCTCCCGCTGCAGCCCAAGACCACCCGGGAGTAGATTGGACCCCCAAGCCCATTAAGGGGCTCTGTTTGCCAGTCTGCACCAGCTGCAAAATCAGTGCAAAAATCTCAATTTAAGCTGGGACCCGCTGGTAAACGGCCCACTATATACTGGAGTTAAGCAGCTCGCCGCTGCCAGAAAGGGCTGGTTACAATGTGCAGGGAAGGGGTTACACTGGGTGCATCGCTGCGCTGGGTGCCAGGGAAGGGGTTACTGGGTGCATTGCCGCGCTGGGTGCTAGCCAGCAGGTGTACTTGATACATCCAGTCGCAAACCCTGCAGTGGAAAAGCAAACAGCTTGTGTTACTTGGCGCTGCTGAGCCCTTGCTTACTTCCCAGGTTGTGCTGCCAGCCCGCACAGTCCCGGGGCCAGGGAAGGTTTCTGCTCCCAGGCTAGTTATCTTAACGTGCCTTGGAGCAGCGTTGCTCTAGGGCAGGCCTGCACAACTCCAGTCCTCGAGGGCCGCAAACAGGCCAGGTTTTCAGGGATATCCCTGCTTCAGCACAGCTGGCTCAATTAGTGGCTCAGTATGACTGAGCCAGCTGTGCTGAAGTAGGGCTATCCTGAAAACCTGGCCTGTTTGCGGCCCTTGAGGACTGGCGTTGTGCAGGCCTGGGAAGTCATTGCGAGCCTTTGAACATGCACTGCAGAGGCAAGGTGTACCCTGTGCGCACGCCCTGTCTGGGTACAGGACGCGGACAAGCCCCCACAATATGGGGGTGCTGAATGTTAACCCCTTCACCGCTGGGATAAGCCCTGTGAAGGGGGGTAACATGCAGCAATTTCTGTTGCCCTTTTTTAAGGGTTCCTTTTTTGAAGGCATTTGGGGTGGGCTAAAGGAACCAGTTGGGAATTTTGGTATTCTGGCACCAAAGGGGTTACATCACCTTATCACTGCACGGGTTTGATCACCATCACCAGCTGTCTGTGTTTTTTTTTTTTTTTTTTTTTTTTTTTCGCAAGAATGATTGTGAGCTGCACTTTAACCCTTTTGCTGCAAGAGGGTCCTTCACCTCCGTGCCAGGCAGTGGGGCGGTTAATCGGATACAGTAGTAACGGGTACCGCGCAGTCCGGCATTCTGTAGGTACCGAGCGCAGCGTGGCACCTCTGGTGCAGGCCGCTTCAGGAATACCTAGTGACACGTTACATGGTCCGGGCTGGGACTCTTGTCCCCTGTTCCTTATGCACCAATCTCGCTAATCGTGTAGCCTCTTTGCTAAGGATTTCAGGCCTTTTCCCAGCAGGACAGCCGCGGTTCTAACGCCCCCCGTTACAGACCGGTCAATCACCGTCTCTTTCTGAGGCTTTCTGATCCTGGCTTTGCTTTTAAAGGCCGTCTTTCTCCCTTGTACTCGGCACCATAGTCGCGCTGACCCCGAGGTGAGAGCAGCTGGCTGCTCTGTTTGTCTAACCGAAACCTGAGCAATTATTTGCTCAGAGCAACACCCAAGAGGATTCCTCCCGGGAGGGGGGACGGCGTGCGGGAGGGGGGACGGCGTGCGGGAGGGGGGCTGGAATAGGGCAGCGGCGGTTTGAGCAGACGCAGAGACATTGACACTGCATTTGGAATAATTGAGGCGCGCTTGTATTGTCCACGTTGCGCTCCCTTCCCCTTGTACCCTCGGCAAATTATTTTCCCTGCACTCAAAATGGCTTCAATGTGGGAAACCTCAGCAGGACGTGTTGCCGGCCGGCCTGCTTCAGTCCATAGTGGCAATTGCCCTGTGGGTGCTGGAAAGTGAAATATTTTGCAGGCAACTTGAGTCACCAATTCTTTCTCCCCTCCCCCCCCCCCCCCCCATCCCTTCCGTGTCCTGTCAGCATTGCTTGTTCCTCTGGGGAACCCCCCCCCCCCCCGCTCCCCTTTCTAGTCGTCTTTAACAAGGGGAGACCTGCGTATAGGTATGGCAAGTGAGATGGACACTGGTTATATCTTGGTTTTTACACCTTCAAGAAGGTTTTAATGGAGGGATACGAGGACTGCAACATGCATATTAAAATGCACCTGCAGGGCATGCTGTATAATGCCACTCGCGTGCAGAGCCTGTGCAGAGCCCGTGCAGTCTGCGGTCTCCCCTAGAACCAAGTTACACGTGTGTCCTCTTCAACAGGCTGCACCTGCAGGGCACAAAGTCCTGGCCCTACACAAACTGGGGCCGTGCATAGTTGTGTGGGTGGCCATACATACTGAGCCAGTGTGACATAACTGGGACCAACCCAAACGTGTTCTGGAACAATGCGGCTTTCACGTCTGCTTTCCCGCAATGTGGTTCCGATCACGCAGCGGTGAGTGGGATGTGACCTCTGCCCTTTATTTCCCCTGTGATGGAAGTTGCTTTTTCAGGGTTGTAGTTTTTTTTTAGAGCCTGAGTCAACACGAGCTTTCTGTGGCTGAATAAAGTGTTTCAGGCTGCTTTTTGGGGGGGAGGGGGGGAGGGGTTCTGGTCCTTGACAATACAGATACATGTAGAGCATTTCTCCTAAAGATGACCAACCCCAAATGTCCTGGTCCATTTAAATGCTGTCACGGCACCATTGGAATCACTGCATGACGGATTTAAATCTGAACAGTGCCAAGGAAAACCAGTGAGGGCCGATCTGTGCTGGGGACTAGGCTGAGAAGGTCATTAATGCTAGAGCTGGGGTGGCCAATGGCAGTGTTCGGCCACCAACAAGTCAGGGTATCCCTGTCAACAGCCATTTGTGCTGAAGCAGGGATATCCTGACGTGCTGGTGGACCTCGGACTGGAATTGGCCTTCCCTGTGCTAGAGGATTGTGTCTGACTTTCTCCACAAGCAAGGGGTTAAACTTTGATGCACGTCAGTAACTTAAGTACTAAGTTTAATACTCCGTTTATGGTTGACGTACTATAACTTTGGAAGCTTCACAGGGTTGTATGAAGATCACAGCATTGTTTGCGCTTGGCTCAGCGTTCGGCACATTAACGATAAACCAATTAGTGCAGTGATCTTTAAACGATTCCCGGAGATTAAACCTTGCCAGGACAAGTGGAAGGTTATACAGGAACTCTAAACAAGACCTAATCTAGTAACCCAAGGGTGGTTAAAGGTAGATTAGTGTACCCGAGAACGGTCAGAAGTGGTAACCTGCACGTGTTATGGAAGATTCGGACGTGTACGATAAAGGCCAAATGTAGTGGACTGTAACAAAAGGGTTTTATTAAATGATTGCCTTTTGGGCACCTGCATGGGCCTTTCCAGACTTGTCTTAAGGCCCTGGGGAGGGTCATCCTTGCACAGGGGAAGGGGGGGGGGGGGGGAGGATTTGTGTGGGGGCTGATATGTTGACTTTACTAATATCTGGTGTACCAAAGTGTCTTTTAAAAGTATCATATTTGGTTGTGGTGCCTCCGTTCACAGGAGAGCTCCCTTCATGATACTCAAATGGGCTGGGGAGCCATTCTGGGTGGCTATTGAACACCCTACGCTGTCATTGCAGGAGCTGCTGAAATCCTGCTGTGACATCTCCTGGAGCTTGTCCAATCCATTAATCTCTACCCACAATACCTCAGTGCAATACATTGCTGGCACATAACTTTTTTAGCAGCAAAGGAGATCCCGTAGCATCTTTCTGTATACCTGTAGCATCGTTCTGTATACCTGTAGCATCTTTCTGTATACCTGTAGCATCCTATACAAGAGATTGACGCTGCTTCCCTCTTATTTCGATGTTGCTGGACTCCAGCATGGGGAACTGGCTAGATGGCATATGGAATAAGGACCAGCGTGTCTGACAGTAGACTTGAGTAAATGCCCTTCGCTAGTGGTGTGTTAAATGGTTTCCCCTCATATACAGACGTGCCTTCTGCACATGTGAAAGGAAACGCTGCCTGTGCATCAGCTTTCTGGCGGCTGCTGTATCTGACCCGGTCAGACTCCCTGGGCAGTGTCCAGGTCAGGGTATATTGTGCTTGTTTGGCTGATGCACTTACAGCTGCCAGCTCTGGGTTATTGCCCAGCCCACACCCTCCTTCACACAGTGCAGTCTATGTGCCTGGTTTCTGCTTAACCTCCTCACTGCTGGGGAGCAGTGCGCAGGCGCGTGCATTGTAATGCGCATTGTAATGCGTTGGGGTACACTTTTTTACTTGTGCTGCAGAACTGCAAGAGATCTGCAGTCCGGGAGCTGGTATCTGCTCACACCACCACTCCAGTGCTATTCTGTGCGAGCTTGCGGGTACAAGGGAAAAGCCACATGGCACACAGCTCATTGTTTAGTGTCCCTTGGCTGCTTGCCAAAACCCATTAAGATTCTGCTCTATACATTTGATCGAAAATTTAGTGAATCAAGATCAGTAGAATGATCTAAGGGGAGATGTGACGGTAACCCCACTCCTGGAGTGCAGTTGGAGCTTCAAGTAGCACCTTTAATAACCAGTGGTCCACTTCTGGGGAACAGAGCAGGTTGTGACTGTATGATGTGGTTCTTGGGAGATACGGGGCTAATGGCACTTTCTGTGTTGGTGGTAGCACTGTCCTAGTGACATGCTGGGGTAGTTTAATTGCCCCGCTGGAGTAATATTTCAGGCAGGAGTTACTTCAGTGCTTTGTAATCTGCTTTTGAAACAAATTGTAGGGGAGGGGTCTTGTGTTTCGATTTTTTTTTTATTTTTTTTTTTTTGTGTCCCTAAAATGCAAATTGTTGCAAACTTCATGTGAATGTGTAGGGTTTATTTTTTTTTGTTGCAGAAAAATAAAGATTTATTTTAAAATAAAGGGTCTCTGGTATTTTCTGACAGAGGGGGGTGGGGGGAGGGGGGTTGGTCTCTGCTTTCACTTTTTATTCCTGA
This sequence comes from Ascaphus truei, assembly GCA_036426205.1. NCBI lineage: Eukaryota > Metazoa > Chordata > Amphibia > Anura > Ascaphidae > Ascaphus > Ascaphus truei. Next base: position 95,815 of record WSYH01000686.1, read on the forward strand.
TGGGCTGACGTCGGTGACTTGAAGCCCCGGGCAGCCTGTGCAGGAGTCCAGCTGTCAGTCTGATGCCTTCCATAGGAACCGAAAGTGTAAGCATACAGTATGTACCTATACATCTGTCTTTCATGGAAACCACATTCCTGTCTGTTATTCAATCGCCGGAGTCTTAAAATAACTGGCCAAACTGAATGTGTATGATGCTAGTAAACGTCACGAGAGCCGGTATAGCAAATGGTTATTATATATATATATATATATATATATATATTATTTATTTTTTTGCAGAAGAGTAAACTTATTTAAAATAGAGTGGTGTAGTTTTAAAGCCAGTAACTTAAGTCTGCTACAGTAACGTGTCCCTGTAAAAACAATGTTATGCTGTGGTTGGTGCCAATACCAGAGCTGCAAACACTATTTTGGGCCCAGTACGTGATGGATGGGCCCTTACTTTGGTTGTACCCATGCTTGCCCTCATGTCCCCCGTGCTTTCCCTTTGCCTTCTCCACACTCCCCCTGCACTTCACCCCCTTGCCTACAATGTGTCTTTCCTCCCCTCCCCATCCCCCATGACTTGTCCCTGGTCCTGTCTCTTTCTCCCCTGCTTTGACCCTCTCTGCTCCTGCATGTCTCTCACCCTCCTCCTTTTGACCCTCTCATGCTGGCCTTGGTTACCCATGGGTTTAAATGCCATCAGAATAGTAATTCTGTGCCCCTGCAGCTCGTCATTTCCACCTCTAACAGACCGGGGTGACAAATACTCGGGCACACGCCCTAAATCCTCTGCCATGCCTCTATACATCCCGAACCCCTTAATGCTCCGCCCGGCACCGTGTGTGAGGCCAGAGATTGGGAAACACGCACTTTACTAAATGCTGATGTGTCTACGTAGCAAGACACGTGGAGCTATTCTGGGGCTAAAAACTGATTTCAGCCAAGGGGGGGAAATAAAAAACACATCTCCTTCAATGGGACTTGGTGCAGATAATTTGCCAGAAATAAACGTCGGTAATATACTGGAGTTATTCATGTGCCATCCTGCTGGTCACTGGTTGTGACCGCTGCGGCCGGGTCGAGCTCGCTGTGTCACGTGTGCACTTCATGGACTCTAACCTGACAGTCTAAGGTAGTTCCTCAAGTGCCCGCGGTGCTGTGCGCGTCAACGCGGTGACATTTTGCCACCGCAGCAAATTGAAATTTCGTGCTGCAGTAGCGTGACATCAGCATCACTCGAGCTGGCTCAGACAATGAGGGCAAACCAGCACCGTGACGTGTTCGCCACGACACATCGCTGCGGGAGTGTGCGTGCACGGAAGCGCGCGCCCAATCCGCCACCGTGAGCTCGGCCTAGTAAGTCGGTTGGGTTGAACATGTTTCTTGCGTGGGACGCACGCATGCATCGGATTCAGACGCTGCAGGGACTTTCCGGCATCGGATGTGAGCCGCTCTATTGAGCAACGAATCGGATTAGCTGAGTATTAGCAGTGATCAGTTGCAGGTCGGTCTAATCCCATTGACCTTAGGTCAGCTGCCCTAGCTTCACACACTGACCTTTTTAATGCCAGTTCTACAGAGCAGAGGCTTGTCATGACATTCTGTGTCGGTGCCAAACTAAAGTCCTGCCCGGTAACAAGCACGGTCACTGCTGGGTTGGCACGGTCACTGCTGGGTTGGCACGGTCACTGCTGGGTTGGCACGGTCACTGCTGGGTTGGCACGGTCACTGCTGGGTTGGCTCTGACTTGTTTGTTTTTTTGGGGGGGGAGGGGAAGAGTTAAACTTATATTGGGGAACGGTATAGACGCAGGGAACTTTTTTGGCAGTACAAATTAGGTTTTTTCCTTCACAAATCCAAAATGTCCAAATTATGAAAATGAAGGCCAGATTAAAACACATGTTTAACCCCTAATCCTGCCCATGTTGGTATATAGGCTATAATACCTTACTTAAAATAATGGACTCGGGTTTTAAAATGCCAGCTAAAGACGCCAATCATTGACAGGGTGAGAAGGGCAAGTGCAGACTGGTTTTGATGATGGGAGAAGATCATCAATGCTCATTAGTGATTAGAAAAAGCAAATAAAAACTGAAAGGCGGCCATTATGTTAGGCACACAATCCAGGATTTATAACAGGAGCACCAAACGATTGCCAGTTTAGGTAAGAATGTAGAATTATACATTGCCTTGTGCTTTATAAAAAAAAATTAAAGTATGTAAAGTAGTTTTGCTGCTTTAAAAATAAGCCCAGCGACGCAGACGGGGCGCTGCAACAATGGATATAACCGCGCATAGAAGGGACAGCGCCCGACACGCTGCCATTAGCCATTTATCTTGTGATTTCCCACCAGGTTTGTATGCATCACTTTCTCTCGCATGTACCAGTAGCTGCCGCGTGACTACGGCTGCGCTCACAGGACGAGGCGTGCGCACGTTCGCCACTCTTTCGCTTTGGTGTGTGGGAGTTTTTAAACTGAAAACGACACCCAGCGGTGAAGTAAAGCGTTGTCGCCGCTGCACTTCAAGACAACGGAAGTTGTGATTTTTCAGCGGCAGCCGCGTCACGTACTTTGCCAGCCAATCACAATCACTTTGTTTCTTTATTAAATGGTTGACGTGGTTGCGGCATTCTGCGTGCGGGGGATGAGCACACATCGCCCAGCAGACGGGCTCGCGGACACACGCTAGCGTCGCAGCCTGTCTGAGCTCAGCCTAAGGATGTGGCCCTGCGTGTGTGTTTATTTCTAGGCTTCGGAGGGTGCGGGGGCTTCTCTTGCGTGGGGGCCGCAGTTGGAAATGATTTAAATAAGATTTTTGGTTTTGAATGTTTTGGGGCGTAAGTTACGGCGTTGGGAGCACGTCATCGCTTTCAAATCACGGTATTCTTATTACAAATCGTATTTATTGATTTGTCTATTTTAAGTCTTCCATTGAACTTTAAATGTCATCTTTTTATTACTTTTAAAACGATTAGTGTCTCTTGAACTTGACGCACCTTTATATAATATAGGGTTATAATCCCCTATGTATTGTGTTAAATTTAAACGGGCCAATCCCAGCTCTCCGTTTTTTTAAATACTTTTGATGTCCTGCGGTATTTGTAAGATGCTTCATGCTGCGGTATTTGTAAGATGCTTCATGCTGCGGTATTTGTAAGATGCTTCATGCTGCGGTATTTGGAAGGTGCTGCATGCTGCGGTATTTGTGAGATGCTGCATGCTGCGGTATTTGTGAGATGCTGCATGCTGCGGTATTTGTGAGATGCATGCTGCGGTATTTGTAAGATGCTGCGGTATTTGGAAGGTGCTGCATGCTGCGGTATTTGTGAGATGCTGCATGCTACGGTATTTGTGAGATGCTTCATGCTGCGGTATTTATAAGATGCTGCATGCTGCGGTATTTGTGAGGTGCTGCATGCTGCGGTATTTGTGAGATGCTGCATGCTGCGGTATTTGTGATTCTGCAGTATTTGTAATATGCTGCTGCTGCTTTTGGTAAGATTCTCCTGCGCGGTATTTGTAGATGCGGCATGCTGCTGTATTTTGTAAGATGCTGCATGCTGCGGTATTTGTGGAGATGGCTGCAATGCTGCGGTATTTGTGAGATGCTGCATGCTGCGGTATTTTTGAGGTGCCTGCATGTCTGCGGTATTTTTACCGATCGCATGCTGCGGTATTTGTAAGATGCTGCATGCTGCGGTATTTTAATATGCTGCACGTTGCGGTATTTGTAAGGATGCTTCATGCTGCGGTATTTTAGATGCTTCACTTCTGCTGTATTTGTAAGATGCTGTCATCTGCGGTATTTGTGAGATGCTGCATGCTGCGGTATGTGTGTGAGATGCTGCTGCTGCCGATTTTGTAAGCATGCTGCATGCTTCGGTATTTGTAATATGCGCACGCTGCGGTATGTTGTAGATACTTCATGCTGCGGTTTGGTATGGTATTTGTAAGGTGCTGCAGGTGCGCGATATTTGAAGATGCTGCTGCTGCCTTGGTATTTGTGAGAGTGCTGCATGCGCGGCTTAGTTGTGAGATCTTGCAGCGGCGGTGAATTTTGTGAGATGCTGCATGGGGCGGTATTTGATGAGCTTGCTGCCTGGTTGCGGTATTTACATAAAGACATGATGAATGCTGCGGTATTTGTGAGATTGACCATGACTGGCGGTATTTGTAAACTATCATGCTGCGTGTATTGTGAGATGCTTCATGCTGCGCTATTTTAAAGTATGCCAGTGCTGCGGTAGTTGTAAGATGCGAATGTGCGGTTATTTGTAAGAGCTGCATGCTGCCTGTATTTATAAGATGCTGCATTGCTGATGTTTTTGAAGTGCTCAGCCGGCGTATTGCAATGCTGATGCGCGGTATGGCAGATATCTGCTGGTATTAAGATGCTGCAGTGCTGCGGGTACTTTGTGAGATGTCTGCTGTCGATGGTACGTGCGTATGAATGCTTCTGCGGTGGATTGTTGAGATGCTGCATGCTGCGTGTATTTGTAGAGATGCTCATGCGCGGTATTGTGTGAATTTGGTGTAGATGCTGCATGCTGCGGTATTTGAAGATACTTACCTGCGTGGCGGTAATTGTAAGATGCCATGCTCGGTATTGGAAGATGTGCACGTTGCGGTATTTGTAAGAATCTTCATGTGCGGTATTTGTGAGATGCTTCATGCTGCGGTATTTGGTATTAGGGTGCTTCATGCTGCGGTATTTGTGATGCTCCATGCTGCGGTATTTGTGAGAATGCTGCATGCTGCGGTATTGTGAGATGCATGCTGCGGTATTTGTGAGATGCTGCATGCGTGCGTGTATTTGTGAGATGCTGCATGCTGCATGCTGCGGCTATTTGTGAGAATGTGCTGCGCGGTATTTAGTAAATGCTGCATGCTGCGTATTTGTGAGATGCTGAATGCTCGGTACTTGCTAAGATCATGCTGCGTATTTTTGTGAGAGCGGCATGCTGGCTATTATAATATGCTGCATGCTGCGGATTTGTATATGCTGCATTGCTAGCGTAATGTTTGTAAGATGCGTGCATGCTGCGGTATTTGGTAATGCTGAATGCTGCGGTATTTGTAAGATGCTGCATGCTGGCGTATTTGTAAGATCTGCATGCTGTCTGATGCTGCGGTATTTGTAAGATGCGGCATGCTGCGTATTTGTGAGGTGCTGCATTTTTGCCCGGTATTTGTGATGTGATGCTGCGTTTGTACTGTGCTGCATCTGCGGTATTTGTAAGATCTCATGCTGCGGTATTTGTGTAGATGTCTGCATGCTGCGGTATTGGTGAGGTGCTGCATGCGGGGGTTTTGTAAGATACTTCATTGGCGGTAGTTGTGAAGCTGCATGCGCGGGTATTTTGAGGTGTAAGTGCATGGAACTGCATGCTGCGGTATTGTGGATGCTGCATGCGGCCGGGTATTTGTAGATTGCTGCGGTATGGTAGATGCTGCATGCGGTTAGTTGTTAAGATGCTGCAATGCTGGCGGTTATTTGTAAGGTGCGCAGATGCGCGGTATTTGTCAAGATATTTGCCTGATTTAGCATGCTGCGGGTTATTTGTAAGATGCTGACATGCTGACGTGTATTTGTACGATGCTGCATGCTGCGTAATTGTGACGATCGGTATTGTGAGGACATTCATGCTGCGATATTTGGTAGGATACTTCGCGTATGAGAGTCTGCTGCGGTATTTGTAAGATGCTTCATGCGCGGTATTTGTAAGAGCTTAGCGGGTTGAGTGCATGCTGCGCGGTATTGTGTAAGATGCTTCATGCTGGGGTTGTATTTGTAGATGCTGCAGCTGCGGGTATGTATAGATGCAGCATGTGCGGGTATTTGTGGATGCTGCATGCTGCGGTCATTTGTAAGTGGCTTTTCATGCTGCGGATTTGTAAGCTGCATTCATGCTGCGTTTATTTTTGTAAGATGCTGCATGCTTGCGGTATTTGTGAGATACTTCATGCTGCGGTGTATTTGTGGAGATGCTGCATGTGCGGGTATTTGTAAGATGTATAGTCATTTGATGCTCTGCTGGTATTGTAAGATGTGCATGCGTGTCTAATGAGACTTGCTGGGGATATTTGTAAATGTGCATGCTTGCGGTATTTGAAGGAGATGCTTCATGCGGGGGGGAGGTAGAGCTCGTAAAACCAAGGGGATATTTGGAGAGGCTGCATCGATCGATGTAAGACTGCATGCTGCGATTGGTAAGTATAGCTGTCATGTAATGCTTCATGGCGATTCGTATTTGTAAGCCTATGCTGCGTATGAGAGCTTCAGCTGCGTATTCGATAAGATGCTGATGCTGCGGTAGCGTTTGGAAAAAAAAAGTGCTGCGGTATTTGTAAGATGACTGCACGCTGCGGTATTTGTAAGATACTTCATGCTGCGGTATTTGTAAGATGCATGCTGCGTGTTTTGTAAGATGCTGCATGCTGCGGTATTGGAAGATGCCTGCATGCTGCGGTATTTGTAACGTGCTGCATGCCTGCGTCATTTGTAAGAGTGCGCAGCTGCGGTATGGTTTTGGAAGGTGCGCTGCTATGCTGCGGTATATTGTAAGTTGCGGCTGCTGCGGTATTTGTAAGGTGCGGTTATGCTCTGCGGAATTTGTAGTTTCTGGTTGTAGATGTCGCTGCTGTTATTGTTAATGCTGCAGGTGCGTATTTGTACGATGCTGCATGTGCTGGCGATTTGTAGATGCTGCATGCTGGGTATTGGAAGAGCTGCATGTGCTGGGTATTTGTACGATGTGTCATGCTGGCGGTATTTGTACGAGGTGCTGCAATGTGCGGCTATTTGTAAGGTGTGCATGCTCGGCGTATTTGTAACGGTTTGCATGCGGTATTTGCAAGGTGCTGCATGCTGGTTTCAGTATTTGTAAGATTTGCATGGCTGCGGTTTATATGTGCAGCCTGGAGCTGCTGGCTGCTGGTATTTGTCGTGCTCAGTGGATTTGTAGATTCTGAGTGCTTGCTGCGGCTGGCGTATTTATAAGATGCTGGATGCGAGGCTGCGTGTATTTATGAAGATTGTGCTGCGGTTTTGGTCTGCATGCTGCGTATTTGTAAGATGCGGGCATGCTGTGCGTTTTGTAAATGCTGAATGCTGGGTAAAAGAACTATGCGTGCCGTATTTATATAAGATGCTGATATGCCTGCGGGGGTTATTGTAGAGTGCTGCATGCTGCGGTATGTTGTAAGATGTGCTGCGCGGATGGTCATGAAGCGTTATTGTAAGATGTGCCAGCATGCTGTGGTATTTGTGTAAGTGCCTGCATGCTGCGGTATTTGTAAGGCTATGCTGTGCATGCTGCGTTATTTGTTTATGAAGGTGGCTGCATGCTGCGGATGTTGTAAGGTGCTGCTCGATTAGTTGCTGCATGCTGGGTGATTTGTAGGTGGCTGCATGCGCGGTTATTGGTTATGTGCTTGCATGCGCGGTATTTGTGTAGAGTGAGCTGCGATTTGGGCTGGGCTCGGTATTTGTAAGTGCTGCGGCATGCTGGCGGTATTTTGTAATGCTGGGTCATGCTGCGGTATTGTAGGTTGCTGCAGCATGCGGTATTTGTAGGTGCTGACATGCTGCGGTAGTTGTAAGAGCTGTGCATGCTGCGGTATTTGTAGAGTGCTCATGCTGCGGTATTTGTAGGTGCTGCATGCTGCGGATTTGTAAGGTGCTGCATGCTGCGGTTTTGTAGAGTGCTGCATGCTGCGGTATTTGTAAGATGCTGATGCTGGGGTATTTGTAAGATGCTGCATGTCTGCGTATTTGTGAGATGCTGCATGCTGCGGTATTTGTACGCATTGCTGCATGTCTGGCGGTATTTGTAATGCGAGTGTTTGTCAGTGTTGCATGATGCTGGAGGTATTTGTAAGGTGCTGCATGCTGCGGTATTTGTAAGGTGCTGCATGCTGCGGTATTTGTAAGGTGCTGCATGCTGCGGTATTTGTAAGGTGCTGCATGCTGCGGTTTTCCTATAGGTGGTTTCTGCCTGGGATGCATGCTGGGTATTGTCTGGATCGGAATCCCCTTTTTAGAAGGACCAGACCCCAGAAGGATTTGTCATGCAGCATTACATGTCATTATTTGGTTCCATTTTTACGGATTGGTCCAAAAAACCCTTCAATGTGCAGGAACGTGGGACTCTGCGTGGGTTGCGTGGCTGAGTGGTACATCACCGTGCATGGGGGTGTTTGGTGGACTCTGTGAGCAAGTTTGCGTGTTTGCCGCGTGAGTGGTTACATCACTGCGTTGGGATTGTGTAGTGCGTGGTGGGTTTTAGTGCCTGACGTAGTAAAAATCACTCTGTGTGCGTGTGATTATTTGACACTGTAGCTTCGGCGTGGTCGCGTGGTGCGCATCACACTGCTGCGTGTGGACTGTGTGACTGCGTGGTACATCACACTGCGTGGGGATTGTGTGGGTTGCGTGCCTGTGTGGTACATCACTGTGCGTGGGGATTGTGTGGCTGTGCAGGGCAGCGCGGGGCTGCGTGGTACATCACTGTGCGTGGGGATTGTGTGGCTGTGCAGGGCAGCGTGGGGCTGCGTGGATCATCACTGTCGGGGGATTGTGTGGCTTTGGGCAGGCAGTGGGGAGGAGTTGACGCGTGGTACATCACTGTGCGGGGGATAGTGTGGGCTGCGTGGTTACACTACACTGTGCGTGGGGATTGTGGTGGCTGTTGCAGAGGAGGTGCGTGGGGACTGCGTGGTAATCACTGTGGCTTGGGATTGTGTGGCTGTGCAGGGGCAGCGTGGGGCTGTTGTGGTACATCACTGTGGAGTGGGGATTTGTTTGCTGTGCAGGGCTCAGCGTGGTACTCATGTGGCGTGTGGATAGTGTGGCTGGGCAGGCAGCGCGGGGCTGTGGGGTACTCATTGCGTGGCGGATGTGTGGCTGTGGCAGGGCAGCGGGGGGCTGGGTGGTAGCATCACTGACGTGGGGGATTGTGTGGCTGTGCAGGGCTTGGCTGGTAGCATCACTGGCATGGGGATGTGTGGCGTGCAGGGCAGCGTGGGGCGGTACGGTAACATCACTGTGCTGGGGGAGTGTTGTGGCTGTGCAGGGGCAGTTGGGGTCTGTGTGGTAAATCATCTGGTGCGTGTCATCATGCGGTGGGGATGTGTGGCTGTGGTCAGCGCGGGGACTGCGTGGTTACATCGACTGTGCGGTGGGGAGATAGTGTGGTGGTGCAGGGTGCGTGGGGACTGCGTGGTGATACTCAGCTGTGCGTGGGGATTGTGGGCTGTGAGGGGCCAGCGTGGGGCAGTGGGTACATCACTGTGGCTGGGGATTTGTGGCTGTGCAGGGCTGGTGGTATACATCATGCTGCGTGGGATTATAGTGGCTGTGCGGGCTGCATGGTGGTACATCACTGTGCGGGGGAGATAGTGTGGCTGTGTCGGGCAGCGTGGGTCTGCGTGGGTACATAATGTGCGTGTGGATTGTGTGGCTGTGGCAGGGCAGCTCGGGGGCTGCGTGTACATCACTGTGCGTGGGTGAGGATTAGGTGGCTGCGTTGTACATCACTGTGAGTGGGGAGGGATAGGTGTGGCTGTGAGGGCAGCGTGGACTGCGTGGTACACATCACTGTGGCATGGGGATTGTGTCCCTGTGCGTAGGCAGGTGGGGCTGCGTTAGGTACAAACTCACTGTGCGTGGGATTTGTGTGGCTGGTGCAGGGCAGCGCGGGCTGGCTGGGTACATACCTGGCTGTGTGGGATAGTGTGGCTGTGGCAGGGCTTCGTGGTACCATCACTGTGGCGTGGGGATGTGTGGCTGTGCAGCGGCTCGTGGTACTTACCCAACTTGTGCTGAGGATTGTGTGGCTGGCAGGGCAGCGTGGGCGCGTGGGGTGACATCATGTGACGTGAGGATTGTGGCTGTGGGCAGGGCGAGGTGGGGTGCGGTGGACATCACTGTGGCGTGTGGATAGTGTTGGTGGTGCAGTGCGGCGTGTACATCACTGTGGCTGGTTGGATAGTGTGGGTCATGTGTAGGGCTGGTGGTAAGCTCACTGTGGTCGTGAGGATTGTGTGGCTGTGCAGGGCAGCGTGGGGGGCTGCTGGTACATCACTGTGCGTGTGGATGTGGTGGCTGGTGCAGGGCAGGCCGTGGGGCTGCGTGGGTACATCAACTGGCGTGGGGCTAGTGGGGCTCGTGGGTACACATCACTGTGGCGGGGGATAAGTGTGGCTGCGTGTTACAATCACTGTGCGTGGGATAGTGTCCCTGTGCAGTGCAGCGTGGGGCTGCGTGGTATCATCATGTGCTGGGGAAAGTGTCCCTGTCAGTGCAGCGTGGGGCTGCGTGGTACATCACTGTGTGGCGTGGGATAGTGTGGCTGTGCAGTGCAGCGTGGGGCTGCGTGGTACATCACTGCGTGGGGGATAGTTTGGCTGTGTGGGGCTGCGTGGGGCTGCGTGGTACATCATGTGCATGGGGATTGTGTGGCTGTGCAGGGCAGCGTGGGGCTTGCGTGGTACATCACTGTGTGTGGGGATGTGTGGCTGTGCAGGCTGCGTGGTACATCACTGTGCGTGGGGATAGTGTGGCTGCGTGGTACATCACTGTGCGTGGGGATAGTGTGGCTGTGCAGGGCTGCGTGGTACATCACTGTGCGTGAGGATTGTGTGGCTGTGCAGGCTGCGTGGTACATCACTGTGCATGGGGATAGTGTGGCTGTGCAGGGCAGCGTGGGGCTGCGTGGTACATCACTGTGCGTGGGGATTGTGTGGCTGTGCAGGGCAGTGTGGGGCTGTGTGGTACATCACTGTGCGTGGTACATCACTGCGCGTGGGGATAGTGTGGCTGTGCAGCGCGGGGCTGCGTGGTACATCACTGTGCGCGGGGATAGTGTGGCTGTGCAGGGCTGCGTGGGACTGCGTGGTACATCACTGTGCGTGGGGATTGTGTGGCTGTGCAGGGCAGCGTGGGGCAGTGGTGGTCATCAACTGTGCATGGGGGATAGTGGTCTGTGGCAGGGCTGCGTGGTACAATCACACTGCGTGAGGATTGTGTGGCTGTGCGGGGCTGCGTGGTACATCACTGTGCGTGGGGATAGTGTGGCTGTGCAGGGCAGCGTGGGGCTGCGTGGTACATCACTGTGCGTGTGGATTGTGTGGCTTTGCGTGCGCACTGGGCTGCGGGTCATCACTGTGCGTGGGTATGTGGCTGCGTGGTACATCACTGTGCGTGGGGATAGTGTGGCTGTGCAGGGCAGCGTGGGACTGCGTGGTACATCACTGTGCATGGGGATTGTGTCCCTGTGCAGGGCAGCGTGGGGCTGCGTGGTACATCACTGTGCGTGGTACATCAGGTGTCGTGGGATATGTGGCTGTGCAGTGCAGCGTGGGCTGCGTGGTACATCACTGGTGCGTGGTACATCACTGTGGCGTGGGATAGTGTCCCTGTGCAGGGCACGGTGGGGTCTCGTGGTCTCACACTGTGGCGTGGATTGTGTGGGTGGCTGTGCAGGGCAGGCGAGCGGGGCTGCGTGGTACATCACTGTGTGTGGGGATAGTGTGTTGTGGCAGGCTGCGTGGTACATCACTGTGCGTGGGGATAGTGTGGCTGCGTGGTACATCACTGTGCGTGGGGATTGTGTGGCTGTGCAGGGCTGCGTGGTACATCACTTTGTCGTGAGGATTGTGTGCTGTGCGGGCACGTGGGCTGCGTGTACATCTGTGCGTGGGGATATGTGGCTGTGCAGGCTGCGTGGTACATCACTGTGCGTGGGGATAGTGTGGCTGTGCAGGGCTGCGTGGTACATCACTGTGCGTGAGGATTGTGTGGCTGTGCAGGGCAGCGTGGGGCTGCGTGGTACATCACTGTGCGTGTGGATTGTGTGGCTGTGCGGGCAGCGTGGGGCTGCGTGTAGCTATCACTGTGGCGTGGGGATAGTGGGGCTGCGTGGTACATCACTGTGCGTGGGGATAGTGTGGCTGCGTGGTACATCACTGTGCGTGGGGATAGTGTCCCTGTGCAGTGCAGCGTGGGGCTGCGTGGTACATCCCTGTGCGTGGGGAAAGTGTCCCTGTGCAGTGCAGCGTGGGGCTGCGTGGTACATCACTGTGCGTGGGGATAGTGTGGCTGTGCAGTGCAGCGTGGGGCTGCGTGGTACATCACTGCGTGGGGATAGTTTGGCTGTGTGGGGCTGCGTGGGGCTGCGTGGTACATCACTGTGCATGGGGATTGTGTGGCTGTGCAGGGCAGCGTGGGGCTGCGTGGTACATCACTGTGTGTGGGGATAGTGTGGCTGTGCAGGGCTGCGTGGTACATCACTGTGCGTGGGGATAGTGTGGCTGCGTGGTACATCACTGTGCGTGGATAGTGTGGCTGTGCAGGGCTGCGTGGTACATCACTGTGCGTGAGGATTGTGTGGCTGTGCAGGGCTGCATGGTACATCACTGTGCGTGGGGATAGTGTGGCTGTGCAGGGCAGCGTGGGCTGCGTGGTACATCACTGTGCGTGGGGATAGTGTGGCTGTGCAGGGCAGCGTGGTACTGCGTGGTACATCACTGTGCGTGGGGATAGTGTCCCTGTGCAGTGCAGCGTGGGGCTGCGTGGTACATCACTGTGCGTGGTACATCACTGTGCGTGGGGATAGTGTGGCTGTGCAGTGCAGCGTGGGGCTGCGTGGTACATCACTGCGTGGGGATAGTTTGGCTGTGCAGTGCAGCGTGGGGCAGCGTGGTACATCACTGTGCGTGGGGATTGTGTGGCTGTGCAGGGCAGCGCGGGGCTGCGTGGTACATCACTGTGCGTGGGGATAGTGTGGCTGTGCAGGGCAGCGTGGGGCTGCGTGGTACATCACTGCATGGGGATAGTTTGGCTGTGCAGGGCAGCGTGGGGCTGCGTGGTACATCACTGCGTGGGGATAGTGTGGCTGTGCATGGCGCATGGGACTGCGTGGCTGTGCAGTGCAGCGTGGGTATTGTGTGGCTGTGCAGTGCAGCGTGGGCTGGCTCTGCGTGGTACATCACGCCCCTGTGCCAGATATCAACTCTCTCCTACCTGTGTTTTCTGAACGAACCAGCCAAGCACAATACGAGTGCGAGCCCGGCACTCAGTGTGCGTCACGGGGAGCCCGGCACTGTCAGTGTGCGTCACGGGGAGCCCGGCACTGTCAGTGTGCGTCACGGGGAGCCCTGCGCTGTCAGTGTGCGTCACGGGGAGCCCTGCGCTGTCAGTGTGCGTCACGGGGAGCCCTGCGCTGTCAGTGTGCATCACGGGGAGCCCTGCGCTGTCAGTGTGCGTCACGGGGAGCGCCTGCGCTGTCAGGGTGGCGCACGTCACGGGGAGCCTCGTGCTGTCAGTGCGCGTCACGTGGGCCTGGGCGCTGTCAGTGTGCGTCACGGGGAGCCCTGCACTGTCAGTGTGCTTCACGGGGAGCCCTGCGCTGTCAGTGCGCCTTGTCACGGGGAGCCCTGGCGCTGTCAGTGCGCGTCACGGGAGCGCCTGCGCGTCATTACGGCGTCACGGGGAGCCCGGCCGCTGTCAGTGCATGTCACGGGGAGCCCTGCGCTGTCAGTGTGCGCGCGTCACGGGGAGCCTGCTGCTCGTCAGTGTGCATCACGGGGGAGCCGCGGCCTGCCGTGCGTCTCACGGGGACCCTGCGCGTCAGTGCGCGTCAGGGGAGCCCTGCGCTGTCAGTGCGCGTCCCGGGAGCCCTGCGCTGTGCAGTGGGGCCGCATCACGGGGAGCCGCGGCGCTGCTGTCAGTGCGCGTCAGGGACCGCTGCGCGGTCAGTGCGCGTCACGGGAGCCTGCGCTGTCATTGTGGTCCGGGGAGCCGGCGCGTCAGTGTGCATCACGGGGAGCCCTGCGCTGTCAGTGTGGCGCTCGAGTCCGGGGAGCCCTGCGCTTGTCAGTGTGCACAAGCACGGGACCCGCGCTGTCGGTGTGCGTCACGGGGAGCCCTGCGCTGTCAGTGTGCATCACGGGGAGCCCGGCGCTGTCGGTGTGCGTCACGGGGAGCCCTGCGCTGTCAGTGTGCGTCACGGGGAGCCCTGCGCTGCCAGTGCGCATCACAGGGAGCCCGGCGCTGTCAGTGTGCGCGCGTCACGGGGAGCCTCATGCTGTCAGTGCGCGTCACGGGGAGCCCTGCGCTGTCAGTGTGCGTCACGGTGAGCCTGCGCTGAAGTGTGCGTCACGGGACCTGCGCTGTCAGTGTGCGTCACGGGGAGCCTGCTCGTCAGTGTGCGGCGTCACGGGGATGCCCTGCGCTGTCATTTGCGTCGCGGGAGACCCTGCGCTGTCAGTGTGCGTCACGGTTAGCCTCGCGCTGTCGGTGTGCGCGCGTCACGGGGAGCCCTGCGCTGTCAGTGTGCGTCACGGTTAGCCTCGCGCTGTCAGTGTGCGCGCTGTCACAGGGAGCCCTGCGCTGTCAGTGCGCGTCACGGTTAGCCTCGCGCTGTCAGTGTGCGCGCTTTCACGGGAAGCACTGCGCTGTCAGTGCGCTGTCACGGGGAGCCCTGCGCTGTCAGTGTGCACGCGTCACGGGGAGCCTCGTGCTGTCAGTGCGCGTCACGGGGAGCCTGGTGCTGTCAGTGTGCGCACGTCATGGGGAGCCCTGCGCTGTCAGTGTGCGCACTCACGGGGAGCCCTGCGCTGTCATGGTTGCGCACGTCACAGGAGACCCCGCTGTCAGTGTGCACGGCGTCAGGGAGCCCTGCCGCTGCAGTGTGCGCCACGGGGAGCCCCTGCGCTGTCAGTGTGCTTCACGGGGAGCCCTGCGCTGTCAGTGCGCGTCACGGGGAGCCCTGCGCTGTCAGTGCGCGTCACGGGGAGCCCTGCGCTGTCAGTACGCGTCACGGGGAGCCCGGCGCTTGTCATACGCGTCACCGGGAGGCCCGCGCTGTCAGTGCTTGTCACGGGGAGCCCTGCGCTGTCATGTGTGCGCCGTCCACGGGAGGCCCTGCGCTGTCAGTGTGCATCACGGGGAGCCCGGCGCTGTCAGTGCGCGTCACGGGGAGCCCTGCGCTGTCAGTGCGCGTCACGGGGAGCCCTGCGCTGTCAGTGCGCATCACGGGGACCCTGGCGCTGTCAGTGCGCATCGCGGGAGCCCGGCGTCTGTCAGTGTTCCGCGTCACGGGGAGCCTCGTGCTATCAGTGCGCATCACGGGGAGCCCTGCGCTGTCAGTGTGCGCGCGTCACGGGGAGCCTCGTGCTGTCAGTGCGTCATCACGGGAGCCTGGTGCTGTCAGTGTGCGCGTCATGGGGAGCCTCGTGCTGTCAGTGCGCATCACGGGAGCCTGGTGGCTGTCAGTGTCGCACGTCATGGGAGCCCTGCGCTGTCATGTGCGCAACACTCACGGGGAGGACCCGCGCTGTCAGTGTGCGCACTCACAGGGAGACCCGCGCTGTCAGTGTGCGCGCGTCACGGGGAGCCTCGTGCTGTCAGTGCGCGTCACGGGGAGCCTGGTGCTGTCAGTGTGCGCGCCATCACGGGGAGCCCTGCGCTGTCAGTTGCGCACGTCACAGGGGAACCGCGCTGTCAGTGTGGTCGCCGTCACGGGGAGCCTCGTGTGCTGTCAGTGCGCTTCACAGGGGAGCCTGGTGCTGTCAGTGTGCGCGGCATCACGGGGAGGCCCTGCACTGTTCAGTGCGCGTCACGGGGAGCCCCTGCGCTGTCAGTGTTGCGCACAATCAGGGGAGACCCCGCGCTGTCAGTTGGCCACGCACAGGAGACCCGCGCTGTCAGTGTGCGCGAGTCACGGGGAGCCTCGTGCTGTCAGTGCGCGTCACGGGAGCCTGGTGTCTGTCATGTGTCGCGGCATCACGGGGAGCCCTGCGCTCTCAGTGTGCGCACATCACGGGGAACCCGCGCTGTCAGTGTGCGCACGTCACGGGGAGCCTGGTGCTGTCAGTGTGCGCACGTCATGGGGAGCCTGGTGCTGTCAGTGTGCGCACATCACGGGGAGCCCTGCGCTGTCAGTGTGCGCACGTCACAGGGAGACCCGCGCTGTCAGTGTGCGCACGTCACGGGGAGCTCTGCGCTGTCACGGGGACCCTCACGCGGTCAGTGTGCGTCACAGGGAGACCCGCGCTGTCAGTGTGCACACGTCACAGGGAGCCTGGTGCTGTCAGTGCGCATGTCACGGGGAGCCTTGCGACGTCAGTGTGCGTCATGGGGATTCCGGGGCTGTCAGTGTTGCGCACGTCACCGGGAGCCTCGTGCTGTCAGTGTGCGTCACGTGAAGCCCGGCGCTGTCAGTGTGCGTCACGTGAAGCCCGGCGCTGTCAGTGTGCGTCCGGAAGCCCGGCGCTGTCGTGTGCATCTGTGAAGCCCGGCGCTGTCAGTGTCATCACGAAGCCCCGCTGTCAGTGTGCGTCACGTGAAGCCCGGCGCTGTCAGTGTGCATCATGTGAAGCCCGGCGCTGTCAGTGTGGCGTTACGTGAAGCCCGGCGCTGTCAGTGTGCATCACGTGAAGCCCGGCGCTGTCAGTGTGCATCACGTGAAGCCCGGTCTGTCAGTGTGCGTCACGTCACGGGGAGCCTTGCGCTGTCAGTGTGCGCACGTCATGGGGGAGCCTGCCCGCTTTGTGTGCGCACGTCACGGGGAGCCTTGCGCTGTCAGTGTGCGCACGTCATGGGGAGCCTGGCGCTGTCAGTGTGCGCACGTCACGGGGAGCCTGGCGCTGTCAGTGTGCGCATGTCACGGGGAGCCTGGCGCTGTCAGTGTGCACACGTCCCAGGGAGATACCCCCCAGACTCCTGACAATATCGGACACCCCTTTATGCAGCTTCCTGGTAGTTTGTGTTTACTGCCCTGATACCCCTTGCTCCCTGCCAAACCTGCCATGCCACCATTTTGGACCAAACCACCACTGCAGAGCTGAACGCCAAATATATCTGAGCTATGACCTTCTTCAGTGTTAAAAACAGATCAACTGCCGCACCCAGACTTGACCGTTCCCCCCCCCCCCCCCCCTACTACAAAATGAACTCCGCCAGTTCGGATAGAGACCTCCTCAATCCCAACAGCTCTGGAAGCGTTTTGAACTCAGCACATACCCCTATTGCCCAACCATGATACCTCAGCCACCGACCCCAATTTCCAAAGCTGCCTTCCATATGGCCAACAAGCCAACCTCTTCTCTGCCCAATGAATGTAAGGCCCCGGACATGTTCCCTGCGTGCTTGCGGAAGCGTGCTGACGCGCGCTCCCGCTCAGCACTGAGCCCCTACAGCCGCAATTAGAGCGGCTTTAGTATCTACATCACTGCGCTTTTCGCGCGCTCTTGCGGAAGCGCAGGTCTTAGGGGAATTTAAAATTCCCCCGGCTTGGCCGGCGAGACTGCCGTCACGTGAGCGGTTCGCCCAATGAGGGCGAACCAGCTCCGTGACGTCCCTCTGCCGCGCCCCCGGCCAGTGACGCGCCCGCTCCCGGCCCGGCGCCCCTGACGGTCGTCCCCCCTTCTGTCCGATCCCTGCCCCCCTCTGGCCCGATTCCGTCCCGATCCCTGTCCCCCTTCTGCCCGATCCTGCCCCCTTCTGCCAAATCCTGTCCCCCGCATCCACTGTCCCCCTTCTGCCCGATCCCTGTCCCCCTTCTGGCCCGATCCCTCCCGCTTCTGCCCGATCCTGTCCCTTGCCGACCCTGTCCTTCTGGATCCTGTCCCTTCTGTCCCGATCCATGTCTGCCTGTGTGTGTGGGTGTGTTTGGTGGCATTGTGCAGTGTGTGTGTGTGTGTGTGTGTGTGTGTGTGTGTGTGTGTGTGTGTGTGTGGGTGTGTGTGGTATGTGTTGCATGTGTATGCATTTTGTGTGTATGTGTATCATGTGTGTGTGTGTATGCATGTGTGTGTATGCATGTTGTGTGTGTTATGCATGTGTGTGTGGTGTGTGTGCATGTGTATGCATGTGTGTTTAATGCATGCTTGTGTGTGTGTTGTTGTGTGTGTTGGTGTGTGTGTGTGGTGTGCGTGCGTGTGGCGTGCGTGTGCGCGTGCGTGTGGTTGTCGTGTGCGTGCGCGTGCGCGTTGCGTGAATATATTTATCAAAGTTGCACAATGTTAATAAATAATTTATTCTCACACATTTCCTTTTTTTTTAATTTTTAAAAATATTATATAATATACACACACACACACACGTACTCACGCACGGCACGCACGCACGCACGCACACCACCACACCACCACACACACACACACACACACACACATGTTCCCCAGTGACACACCACACTGACATCTACCAAGTGACACCCACACACACAGTGATACCCGCCTCCCAAGCGCTTGCTGTCTCCTCTGTAAGGACAGCAAAAAGCTCCTGGTAGAGCGAGCGGCAGCACGCGAGAGCGAGCAAGCGCCAAACATGGCCAAGGCCTAAGAGTCACTGCACTACAGGGTCTGCAAGGAGAACGGCCTAGATAATGGAGGGAACGCATGGAATATTTTAGCACACCTCCCCAGACAGAACAAATTAACTTCTAAAGCGCAGCGGCCTCCCTCCTGCCAATTCCACCTTCTCACCAATACCCAGCCCAGCGTCTCCATAGCTGTCCCATATCCTAAAATCTCGGGTAAACTGAAATCGCGTAAGGTGGGACCCATCAAAATAAATACAAAATGTCCCTAGGTCAACTAACTATGAAGGCCCAAGTCACCCTCGCAGAACAAATTATCTTCTTGATCGATAGCCAATAAGGAGACCACACCCCCCTTTCCCTCCCTGCTGATATGTGCTTGGATCTCCCAACCAAAACCTTACAGCTGTTTGATCCATGTTCTGGAACCAAAGGGAATACGCTGGTAATTTGGCCAGTACAGCTTAACAAGTTCCTATACAAGCACCACAAGTTCTTTATCTTTCCTTCCTTTATTGAAAGACGCACATTACAAAGCAACTTGTATGAGGGTGTAGTGAAGAGAGCTTCTCTACAATAATAGTGTTTGATAGTAGGGACAAAAGTAAAACGATACTTCTTCCCAAGAGTGAAGGCATGAGGTGATTGCTTAGCCTGCTGAGATGGAAAGAAACAAGTGAGGGTGCCTCGCCAGGAACAGAGCCTGGGCTAAGGGAACTGTGAGTACAGCAGGGGGTACATGGAACAGTCCAATATGCCAGGGGAATAACAGGGGGTTTGTCACAGCAACCACTTCAGGAGGCTAGGAGATGAGAAGAAACTAATGTATACCATTTCACACTGCACTGGGAATAATAACTGCAGGGAACTACTACTACTAAAGGGCCACAGGCAGAGCTGCAAAAAGGGGAAAAGGAAGCAGACTTTGATTCTTGTTCCATGACAATCCACCTCATTCCACCATAAAAGCCCCAGCCCTCAAACTGGAAGCCAGAACTAACTCCCAACTCTCAATGCCCCCAAAATGCTAACACCAATAGGAGGCCTTACATAAACCCACCTCAAATCTTGAAGAGCTGCAAGTGCCGCACATAGACCTTCTATAGGGGCTGGTGACACCAGCGATCCTCGGTCCCCTGAAAGTTTATTCCTCTCCACCCCAGCAGCATCCGTTTCACTAAAATTGCATTTGTCAAATCCCTTAAATCTTGTAACTTGCAGAGAAAGGATATAACCACGGCAGCTTCCTTTCCAAGGAGCCTGGTGACATCCCCCATAGATTTGCCACCAGCATCCCGACCTGTTCCTCATACGCGCTTGGGCTCCAAAAGCTTTAAAAAACAATTGCACCACTCCCTCCAAAACCCTGGTATGATGCCCAATTGCAGAGGGAAACAACCTCCTTATCCCCTCCATCACTCTTTCAAACTCGGCTTCCATAAATGATCCGGGCACCGCAACCCCTCTGCGTCTGCAACTGGCGCAAAGTCCCGACAATCCCACCTTGAAACGAGAGAGTGCTGGGCTGACAAACAAATCATCAAGTAGGGCACACCCCCTTCGTTCGTTGCCACTTGACGAAGAACGCCGTGCGAAAAAAACTGAATAGCTCAAAATGAAACACCAAATCGAACATCCATTGGCAGGCAACGGTCAACAACCCCCCCCCCCCCCCCCCATCACACCGCAAAAATGAAAACAGTCTGAATGGGACAACAGCAACCGAAAAAAACGATTCGATGTCCGTGTGTACCCGGACAGCACCTTCTCACCAGCTCCATTCCCCCATCAAAAGAAGGGTATGTCACTATGCATTTGTCCTTGTCGATATTGGAATTAACCAGCACCCCTTCTGGATATGACTGATGGTGTTTAAACCGGTATGCACCATGCTCCTTCTTGGGAACCACCCCAAAAGGTGACAATCTGATATTGGCAAACGGAGGTGCCACGAATGTCCCTACATCTGCCCCAGACCCACTTCTGTGGACCACTTTCTGATGTTCTGATGCCGATTTAAAATTTCTGTCTCATTGACGTGATCTTGACTCTGTAAAGGGGGTACGTGGCGAGCCGCTCCTCCATCGTGTCAGCGCTCACTGGAGTTGTCGCCCTTCTTTGCAGCATCCTTTGTTGCTACGGCTCCTCCCCAATTTCTTCCTTTCTTAAAACACTTCTGGGCCGGGTGATTCCCTTCACACCCAGAACATGCATACCTGAACCCACAGGAAGTCCCCCACTTACAATTTCCCTTGTTGAAGGGCCTGCACGCTCCTTTTGTAGCGCTGGGGGATTGCCCGGTGTGTAGTAGATCGCCGACCCTGCTCTGAAAGGACGAAAGGCGCAGCGGCACCATGAGCGATAGCCATACATCCATGGGATTTCGTTTCAACAAATATTTTATTCAGTTTTAAATGGGGTACAAAAAAGAAAAAGGACACAATACGGGAACACAATACAAAATGTGGGGAGCAACGATCATAATATTTTAACGCACATTTGTGTATAGCCCCTTAAATAATAACATTAAACACAACATTCAATGTAAATAAAATAAAAGGGGTGGGGGGAGTCAGTGGGGGGAATGTGGGTCATCTATGTGATCTTGAATAGTAATGGAATACTAGGTCAATCCTACCCAACCATCACATTGCCATCACAGCAGTGATACATTTGGATGTAGACCCGCCCCATCCTCCTGTTCCAACGATGGCTCCCGTATTCGAGCAGATTTGTGCGTGTGTTCCCTTAGGAATGCAGTAATCCTTTCCACGTTGAGTATGTGCCAGACCCGACTCTTGGTGTCTGGTAACTCGGGACATGTCCGCTTATTCCAGCATGCTACAATGGCGCCTCTAGTGGCCAGAAGTATATGTAGCATTCGTTTGTAAGAATGCTTGAGCATTTGATGGGGAACTCTACCCAGTGATGCCAGCCACGGCACCACCTTTATACCACTCATAGAGTTGATCAATACAAATCCCTAGCGCCATAGAGGAGCTGTTGTGGGACAGAACCACCAGATATGGGAAAGTGAACCTCTGTGTCCGCAGCCCCGGAAACAAAGGGGGGAGGCACTACTCTTCATTGCATGCAACCGTATCGTTGTAAGGTATGTATATATGTCTTTATATAGCGCCATTAATGTACATAGCGCTTCACAGCAGTAATACACGGGGTAATCATATAAATAACAAATAATACAAATAACAGGTCATGGGAATAAGTGCTTCAGACATAAAAGTAACATTGTAGAAGATGAGTCCCTGCTCCGAAGAGCTTACAATCTAATTGGTGGGGAGAATGTACAAAGCCAGTAGGAGGGCATTCAGGTAAGTGTGTCTGCAGAGGGCCAAGCTTTATGTATTAGTATTAGCTACGGTGCTACTCATATGCTTCTTTAAGCAAGTGTGTCTTAAGGTGGTTCTTAAAGGTGGATAGAGAGGGTGCTAGTCGGGTACTGAGGGGAAGGGCATTCCAGAGGTGTGGGGCAGCCAGTGAGAAAGGTTTAAGGCTGGAGAGGGCTTTAGATACAGAGGAGGTAGAAAGAAGACATCCTTGAGCAGAACGCAAGAGTCGGGATGGTGCATAGCGAGAAATTAGGGCTGAGATGTAAGGAGGGGCAGAAGAGTGTAAAGCTTTAAAAGTGAGGAGGAGAATTGAGTGTGAGATACGGGATTTGATCGGAAGCCAAGAGAGGGATTTCAGCAGGGGAGATGCGGAGACAGATCTAGGAAAGAGTAGAGTGATTCTGGCAGCAGCGTTTAGGATAGATTGTAGGGGAAACAGGTGAGAGGCAGGAAGGCCGGACAGCAGGAGGTTACAGTAATCAAGACGGGAGAGAATGAGGGGAAAAGAGGGAAAATTTGCGCCAGGAAAAATTAGCCTACTATTCAATGTGTAGCTTCAGTCCTTTCCACAATGCAGTTCCGCTGCCTGAGTCTTTCAGAGGTGATTCACCAACCTCTGTATGAATATGGGTAGAAAAAGGGTGAAATGTCCTCGGGCGCGTAACTCTGCTTGCGGCTCCACGACGTATAAACGTATAAAATGGAAGAGAAAAAGGGGAGGGCCACAGTAAGGAAAACAGCACAAAAAATTATACACACTTCTTCATTAAGATAGGGAGAGGGGAGGGGGGAGAAGAGGGAGGATAGATAATGGAATCACACTCACATCAAATCTCTAGTATCTTGAGCAGATGTCTCCTCCTCTGTATGTGATTGGGTGAGAGAATGAGGGCCTGAGTCAGAGTTTAGCAGTCGAGCAATAGAGGGAAGGGCGTATCTTTGTAATATTGCGGAGGAAAAAGCGACAGGTTTAACATACATTTTGAATGTGAGGGGCGAATGTGAGAGAGGAGTCGAGTGTGACCCCTAGGCAGCGTGCTTGGGCTACGGGGTGTATGATCGTATTTCCAACAGTAAGGTGGAAGGATGTAGTAGGCCAGGTTTGGGAGGAAGTATGAGGAGCTCTGTTTTAGCCGTGTTAAGTTTCGGTCGGTGGATTGCCATCCAGGATGATATCGCAGAGAGACATTCAGAAACTTTGGTTTGTACAGCAGGTGTAAGGTAAGGGGTTGAATGGTAAATTTGTGCGTCGTCTGCATGGAGGTGATATTTAAACCCAAGAGATGTGATTAGGTCACCTAGAGAAAGTGTTTACAGAGAAAAGAGAACATGTTTTACCAGGAAGTAATACATTGAGAGTTACCTCTCGTTTTCAAGTATGTCCTGGGCATAGCTAATATGACAAATAATACATGGTTACAAGTACAGTTACATAAATGAACAGGGTATACATTATATACAATACATTGCATGCACAGTTAGAGAAGATGTATATTATGTGAAACTATTTTTAGTACTGCCACCTGTAATCAGTGGCTGTGGTGAGTCTGCTCTGTCACGTGCTGTCTGTCTTGAAGCCAAGGAGAACCTGGATGGCCATGAGGACCCATGGTATAATGACAGGCCCTCTCCTTCCAATGGGGAAAGAGGGGAGCGAAAACGTGCCTCCAGGGCCAGCTAGCCTTAATACTCTACACATTATGCATTTACTGTATATCAGCCGTATAAATGCTCAGTCAGTACGGATAATAACATTATAAACATACAATAACTCAAACTGGTGTCAGACTTAGTCAGTCCAGGTTACCGATCTGGTTTAGCCAGATCCCCTCATACATTTATGGGCGTTAGGTGATCAGTTCAACCAGATTATTAATTGCCTTACGCATACGAGTTATCTGCACATGGTAGATAATCGTTGCTCCATCTCAGCCCTTGAAGATACCGCAACCTTTTCATTTCGGCTGCTGTCCTGCTGAAGGCTTTCCTCCTGGAACGACTCTGGACCAAGGTGTCCGCCTCTCCACCCGTTCGTCGCCATCCTCCGGGGGTGGGTGGAATGTGTTCGTCTGAATTCCCAGCCGATTCATTAGACGATGTGCTTTCGCCATTTCTCTGCTGTCCGTCTTTAAGTGCTATGAGGCGAAACAGGAAGCCCCATTGGTATTTTATTTTGTGTTCCCTTAATAGTTCGGCGACTTCTAAGATTTCTGCGCGTTTGAAGTGTTAGAGAGCAGAGGTCTGCGTAGATTTGAATTTTGCTACCCTTAATTTTGATGCTTTTGCGATTCTTGGCGGCCGTAATAATGGCTTCCTTTACGTTGAAATAATGGAGCCTGAGGGTTACGTCCCTTGGGCTCTCCAGACTTGGTGATCTCGGCCGTAGCACTCTTTGCAACTCAATCCAGCAGCAGGCGTGGCTCTGGTGTGCTTGGGCATAGCATGAAGAACAAGTTCAGCAGGTATCCTGCAAAGTCCGCCACCGATTCCGGCCTCCCACTCAGACAGAGGTTACTTCTTCGAGACCAGTTGTCCTGATCCTCCTGGCGTACCTCCAGTTCCTCAACTTTAGATTTAACTCTAATAAGTTCTTGAGTTATGTCTTCTTGCGTCGATGCTGCCTCAATCATGTGGGCCTCCATGTCACCTGTGTGTCCTGCAAGTTGCTTAAGCTTGCCTCTGAGGTCTGTAACCATTTTTTGGATTTCTTCCTAGTAGACAGTAGTGAGATTCGCGTAGACCTGAGTGATGTCTTTTTTTTAGTGCAGATGTGGGATCCAGATCCTCCTTCTGATCTGACTCTGCAGTGATGGGTGAAGTGCTGCCATCTTGCTGTGAGACCTGCATACTGGGGAAAGGGGCAAATAATCAATCATGCTACCTCCATACCCAGGAATACCCATAACCGAACCCTGGGGGTGCTATGGGATATAAATCTGCCCCCCCCCCCCAGTGCCAACTGCCCCCTTCTACCCTCCCACTCCCTGACAGATCAATACCCCTAATAAACCACTGTGGCCCCCTAAATAACCTTCAACCCCCTATAACTCCACCTCCCATGCCCCTCAAACCTTCCACCCATGCCGGCCTGTCACCTCTCCTTTTAGCTAGGGGGCACTCAGCGGATCGCTTCCTCATCCTGCTGACAAGCGCTCAGGAGGCCGGGCCCTCCTCCGGCTCTTCCTGGTGCTGGAAGGCCTGTGCATTAATCAAAAAAAATGTAGCGGGGAAAAAAAAAATGCCGGCGATCCCCATGCGCAGAGCAGAGGTCTCGGCGCGCATGCACAGGGAAGCAGGGTGTCCGGCCTGCAGGGCCCAGGGATGGGATGAGTGGCGCACGTACGGCGGGCTGCCCCCCCCAATCGCCGGGCCCCTTCCTCGCTTCCCCCCCCCCCCAGTCCTGTTTTCCTGCCTGCATGGGCACCCGAGGGGAATGTTGGCCGGAGGGAGGCGCACTCTGGAGTGCGCACGCAACCACGTTCCCCCCGCGCCTACCTCCCACCCCGGCAGCAGCCATGGGGACCAGGGGCAAGGGGGGGTGGGGGAAGCGCAGCAAATGCTGCCTGTGGACCTGTTCCCCCCCCTGATCCCAATGTGGGATGGAGGGGAAGCGCTGTGGCGAGCCCGCGCCCGCCCACCCAGCTCCCCCCGCGCCAGCCTCCTGCCCCGGGCAGCACCACGTAGTCATGGCAGTCAGTCAGTCACCCAGGCAGTCCATCACCCACCCACCCAGGTAGGCTGGCAGTCACCAACTCACCCAGGCAGGCAGTCACCCACCCAGGCAGGCCGTCAGTCAGTCACCCAGGCAGTCCGTCACCCACCCACCCAGGTAGGCTGGCAGTCACCAACTCACCCAGGCAGGCAGTCACCCACCCAGGCAGGCCGTCAGTCAGTCACCCACCCACCGAGACAGGCCGTCAGTCAATGCAGGCCGTCAGTAAGTCACCCACCCACGCAGGCAGTCAAGCAGTTAGTCAGTCACCCAGACAGGCAGTCACCAACTCACCCAGGCAGGCAGTCACCAACTCACCCAGGCAGGCAGTAAGTCACCCGCCCATACAAGCAGTCAGTAAGTCACCCACCCAGGCAGGCAGGCAGTCAGTAAGTCAGTCACCCACAGTCAGTAAGTCAGTCAAAGTCAGTCAAGCAACCACCCACCCACCCACCCAGTCAGTCATCCAAGTACCCACTGTCAGTACTCGGGGCACACGCCGCCCTCGGCGCTGCCCTTCCTTACCTATTCTGCTGGCTGTGGTTTCCTCCATCCCTGCTTGGCGCCTCAGCCCGCTCTTCCGCCCCCCCACGGCTTGCACGCACGCCACCGACGCCGGACTCGTGGTTGCTCCGCTTACAGGGCGCACGCCGCGCAACTTAATTTATGCACTGCACCGGCCGGGTAACTCTGCCACCCGGTCAGCTCCACTCTCAGGCTCATCTCCTCCCGCCATCCTCCGGCAACAAACCAGGCCATTAACCCCTGCCCTATCACAAAGGGCTCCTGGGCGCGCGTCTGCTCCGCCCCTTCCTCCCATTGGTCCTCCTCACTTTATAACCCCCGTGTTTCCTCTCCAGCCTCGCTCTGCATAGTTCGTCTGCCTTGTGCTGTTGCTCACTGTGCCCAGCTCTCTCTCTGTTTCAGCTTCGTTACCGATTCGGCTTGTCTTCCTCCCCTCTCTGGCTCTATGACCCCAGTTTCCACTCGACTACGCTTACCTCTCGGATCCCTTGAACTCGGCACTTGGACCTCCACTTCCCGGAACTCTGTTATCCTCGACCTCTGGCTTCGGACCTTACTACGGCACCTTCTCTATGCCCGGATCTGGCAAGTACTTTACTTACCCTGGTAACCCTGACCTTGTCCACACAACCAATACACATTCCGGGCATGCTCTCACTACTGCGGGTGCGTGGTTACTCACTTTCCACCTAAGTATTGGGGGTTAGTCTGGTCTGCGGGCAGAACAGCGTGACTCCCACCCACCCAGTCAGTCACCCAAGTCAGTCAGTCACCCACCCAGGCAGTGTCACCCACCCAGGAAGTCAGTCACCCACCCAGGCAATGTCACCCACCCAGCCAATGTCACCCATCCACGCAGTCAGTCAGCCACCCACCCAGTCATCCAAGTGTCAGTCAGTCAGTCAGTTACCCAGTCAGTCACCCACCCGGTAACACAAGTGTATTTCCACACAGGGTCCCTATCTGCGATCGGGGGGGGGGGGGAAGATGTTACACATATATTCATTTTGTTTCTTTATTATACAATTACGTTATTTTTATGACGCTCAAGCGACCTCATAAAGGGGCGTATTTTTTAGTTTAGGGTACTGTATAAATATATGTCATATCATATTAACTGTTAGAGAGCTTTTCTATAGAAGCTTTCTCCTGTGTACACTGAATAAACTCATTTGATAACTACTTTTTTTGTTGTAACATTTTTACAACATGTTCCAACAAACCCAGTTTCTGGTGTATATCAAACTTAATCCCCTAAACCTTTAACGGACATAACATTAACGACGGGACAAAGACAGACAGACACACATCTACCAACTACGCCGGGTACACACACTGGGGAAGGGGGGGAAGGGGGATCTGCTTGAAGGCGAGACAGTGACGGATCTCCTCCTATACTTTTTAGATATTCCTTCATGGTTCTTGAGGTCCCCGGACACCCTGCGGCCATCTCCTTTGACTCTTAATAACACACCCTACCCGTCCAGACCTATTGTCCCCCGCTCGCCCCAAGGAAGAATGCACCTGGGCAAATCAAAGAAGCACGGTGGCCTCATTTACTCCCGGGGTATCTGTCTGCTCCAACCAAGGAGTCCAGACTTTTAGAAATTTTGCGCCAGTGTCATTAACTAAACTCGTTAATGTTTCCACCTACAAACAAACCAAATTTGGTTCCTGATTTGGGGCATAGATGGGATCTCTGTCTGTTTCCATAGTGCTGCGAGCTCGCATCGCGCTGCTGTTGCAAAATGTGCAACTAATTTATGTTCTACTTGTGCTAGTCCTGGGGTCTGTCTATTCCAGAGGAACAGCCGTGGATCCAGGGGAATCGTGAGTTTTAACTTACTCTGCAGCCAATTTCTAATTTGTTCCCAAAAGGGGGCTACACGCGGGCAAGCCCGCAGCATATGTGACAGGTCCGCAGATTCCCCACACTGCTTTGGGCACAACGGGGGATATCCAGGGACACATTTAGAAAGCTTCACTGGGGTGAGATACCACTTCCACATAACTTTATATGCATTCTCCCTTAGTGTCGTGCAAATAGAGCTCTTGGCAACCGCCAAAATAATTTGAGCCCACTCCTCGTCCTCTAAAGTCTCCCCTAAGTCTGCCTCCCTCTGTTTCATGTAGCTTGTGTTACCGTCCTTATCGTCGCCCACCTCCACTACCTCTCTGTACATTCTAGATGTAAGTCCCCGGGTGTCCGTCTCTCTGGAACAGAGCTGTTCAAAATGTGTCCTCTTCGGACGAATTGGGAATTTATTGTAAAATGCGCAGACCTGGAGGTATCTAAAAAATTCTGAATTTGGCATATCTTTTTCAGATGTCTTGTCAGTGTTTAAAAACAGTTTAAAAGAAATGGAATAGTTGCGCCGAAAGTCCTACTGTAAAGTTCGTAGCTTCAGTCCTTCGTACAAGACAGTCCCGCTGCCCGAGTCTCTCAGAGGTGATTCACCAACCTCTGTATTGTTGTAGATCACTACACATCAAAACTCTCCCCACCTCATACCCACCTCCTCACTACACATCAAAACTCTCCCCATCTCATATACACCTCCTCACTATACATCAAAACCCTCCCCATCTCATACCCACCTCCTCACTGCACATCAAAACCCTCCCCATCTCATTCCCACCTCCTCACTACACATCAAAATCCTCCGCACCTCCTCACTACACATCAAACCTCTCCCCATCTCATACCCACCTCCTCACTACACATCAAAACCCTCCTCATCTCATACCCACCTCCTCACTACACACCAAACCCCTCCCCATCTCATACCCACCTCCTCACTACACATCAAACCTCTCCCCATCTCATACCCACCTCCTCACTACACATCAAAACCCTCCCCATCTCATACCTACCTCCTCACTACATATCAAAACCCTCCTCATCTCATACCCACCTCCTCACTACACATCAAAACCCTCCTCATCTCAGACCCACCTCCTCACTACACATCAAAACCCTCCCCGTCTCATACCCACCTCCTCATTACACATCAAAACCCTCCCTATCTCATACCCACCTCCTCACTACACATCAAAACCCTCCCCATCTCATACCCACCTCCTCACTACATATCTTTAGACTTTCCACTATTCCATTATTTTGCCCTCTCCCCCCTTACATCTTTGCTTCTGTTACCCTCTTCTCTTTTTGCTCTCTCTCCATCTCTTTCTCCCTTATCTTCTACCTCCTCCTCTCCCTCTTCTCTTGGCTCACTGGCCCTCCCCTCCTCACACCACATCTCCCTGGCTCTTCACCGCCTTGTTAATCTCACACATAAATAAAACCAAACACTTGGCCTCCTCATCCCATTATTTCTCACTCACATTAGAAACTTATTAACATTCCTACATACAAATGAAGCTTTTGGCAGCTTTGCTAAACCAGAGAATAGCGCCAAAAAAAAAATCAAAGAAAATAAATGTAACTCTTCCATTGCAGGGCATTGGTGGGTAAAGAGGAGAACAACTTGTATTTCAATGTAGCTAATTATTCACTTCACCTATTGTACAGTATTAGTAGTTAGACAAGTGGCCATTAACTTAATGACCCCACAGGTCCCGCCTGTCTCTGTATCACCTATTCAGGGTTATTTATTAAACGGTGATAGTGCTAATCGGTGCACTATAGCCCTATCCTGTTGACTTCATTGGGAATTCAAGTGCGATGGTGCCCTGATTGGCACTATTGCAGTTTAATAAATAACCCCCTTAAAGTTGTAACCTGGCTGCGTGCTGAACACCCGATGATCTCTAGGTCAGGTCAACTTGTTGACACTTGGGATGGTGATTGTATAAGGACTGGCTGGAGAAGTCAATAGAACTTCCTCACATATTAAAGGGGGAGATTGAGCCAGCTCAGGTTTCTGGGGCAACTGCCCAGTTTCATAAACCTGACCTTGATAGCCACCCCTTGCTATGGCATATCGAAGGCATCAAATGGCAAGACATCTATTATTTTGCCAGTCGATTAACCGTCGGCTTAAGAAGTAGCCCCAAGTCGTTTGACCTTTTCACAGAAACACTACTAAATCTCCTCAAAACAACTCGCTGTCCTGTTGTAGTCCATCTATTGGACAACTTTATCCTTATAGATTCTCCAGACACTCCTCTAGTAAGTCTTAAAAAATTATCCAAGCTATTCCATGACTTTTCGTTACTACTTTCTGTAGTAGTGGTAACTATTATCCCAGTTACTTCCATCGAATTCTGAAAGAACATCCTGGACTTCGTACCCATGGAAGCAAGTCTGTCCCTGGACAAAGTTCATCACATCCAAAATCTGATTAAGTAAATCTTCTCAAGAAATTAATGTACAAGGCAAGTGCTCCAGTCGCTTTTAGGCCACTGCAATTTTGCCATGCGGCTCATTCCATATCATACTTTTTTTCGCTCCTCTCTCCCACCCCACACACACTTCAACCTACAGTATTCCTATAGATGCCTCAACTATGTTTGACCTATCCATGTGAACTCGACTTCTCAAACACTGTAATGGCCAGTTATAATTTCCCCAGGAGCATACTCCCTCCTCTCCAAGTCTTTACAGACACTACCCTCCCACACAACTATGCCTCCACCTTCCAGAATGCCTACGTTTCGACCTATTGGCCCCCAGATTTATGTTCCCTCTAAGACTTCCCCAAAACTTCAGATGCATTTCAAACTGTCGCCGCCACTTCTACTTGCTGATATGTCTGGACCCATTATACAGCCAAATTTAGTACAGACAAAAATAAACTTCCAAAATCATCAACAAGATAAGGTATGCCTCCTCATCAATCATGCTGTTCATGCGAAGATCGACATGGTTGGTTATCCCTATACCATAACTTGTGCATCAATTGCAAATTCATCCCTGACAGTACCAATCTCGCAGTTGACACTTTCGATTTCAGGATTTATTTGATCATCCAACTGCCAATTTGAACCTTACTAATCCTCTGACCTGTAGCAACTTAATTATGCCTTTCACATATTCTTCCTCAAAGGACACAAATTTATCTGGAATGCTCTCATTCCTAAACAAAGAAAGCTTACTCCACTGCCTGGACCATGTTTAGGGACTTCTTATCTACAGTAGCGTTCAACCAGTCCCCCATCTATTTTTCACGGAGATCATCTCCACGTACTGCTTCTCATTCCTCAAATTATCATCCAGCACCATCAAGCTTTCTCTCTCTGGTATCTAGCACCATCACACAATCACTCATCCTAACAAACTTTCCATAAATATGAACAACTCCATCAAGATACTACTTAAAGGCTTAAAAAAATGGCATTTGCGAGTTCCGAATTGTCGCCTTCCGATTGTAGTTCCACTGTTCTGTCAACTCCTCCACCTCCTAGCTACACACTCTTGATCCAGCTACTAACCTCATCATGACAGGAGCAATCCATTTTGTGTTCTACGGATTCCTGAGACCATCTATTTCAAATCAGCCCACCCATCTTCCCAAATTCAATCTCGTCGAAAACCTCAACTGCTATCAACTTGATCTCGCTGACTCCAAAGTCGATTGGCTGTCAAAAGGGGATGTCTTTCCCTACTAACCCATGTGCTACCAATGGTGCCTGTTAGAAGCCTCCGTCCTCCTGCATTCTCACCTAGCTCGCTTAAAATCAGACAGTCCTCTCGTCCATAAAATTGCCTTAAACCCTTCTCCTTTTCAGGCGAATACTCCAGAATTGGTGCAGCCTCTTTTGACTCTAGAAATAATGTTCCACTTCAAATAATGATGAAACTGGGCAGGTGGAGCTCCCTTGGCTTCAAACACTACATGCCTAGTCCCATGTCAGAAATCCACCTCGCTTTTCCCCACCTAACCTCTTAATGCCCGGAAGGTGGGCTAATCCTTCAGCCACGGATTCCCAGAGGTTTTGTGTCCTGCATGCTGAAGGATTTACTCTTTGTGAGCCCAGACCCTCTTGTAGGCCTAACCCGTACATACCCTCGGGCCAAAACGTCTATTTCTCCCCCCCGAGTCGCATCATGTCTCCAAGTTGCACCATTTCTAGCAGGTCAAATCATTCCTCCACTTAACATAGGCCACAAACACATAAACAATTACCCATTTCTTATCTCTTCAATCTATTCAACATTCTGCATAAAGCCTGTAATACAATATCATTAACCTATTAATATTTCCTAATTCAGAAGAGGGCTTCTCTTGGCCAAAAGTTGGCAAAAATAATTTATTCCTCCCCCCGCCCCTCCCCCCTGAAAACTTATTTTTGAATGAAGAAATATGGAGGGATTAATCCAGAAAACTGGTGACAATGCAAACTCCGCAAAAGTGTACATGTTGCTAAATATTTTGTGACTTGAACTGCAATACATTTGCACATCCCTACTGACAGTGTACACAGTGTTGTACATAGATTTTTGCAGGCGCAGTGAGTCCCTACCCTGAGGAGCTGACAATCTAGTGCTGGTACCTGAAGCACAGGGAGATAAAGTGATTTGCCCAAAGTCGCTCACACTGGGATTCGACCTGGTTTCACCCACTTCAGAGGCTACATTCTTGCAGCACAACGAATCCTGCATACGTAAGGTGACTAAGCCTGGCTCTGACTGTCCCATAAATAAAAACAGAACAACAAGGAGACTGAATAAACAGCTCGGAATCCTGTGTCTGGTCCCTGCATTTCCACACAGCTTTGTTATGTTCTCCTGACAAATCGGGGTGGTTTCCCCTTTTATGTTACTGCTGGTGGGTAAACAAAACAGAGATAAATAAATGTTTGGAGGAGGACATTTGTTAGAACTTTCACTCTCTTTGCCAGAGAAATGATCCAACTCTTCCACATGGTCATCTCCTCCTCTGCACAGAGCTCCATGTCCTGTGAGTTCATCCCTCTAGGACGGGAGTCATTCACCCTTTCACTGCTGGAGACTGTCAACATTCGAAATGACTTCATCTTGCATTCTCCTGAGATGATCGCATATTGCTGGCTCCTATGTCAGCAAAACCCTTTTAACAGAGTATTGTCACTCTGTGGATGTGCACTGTTGCATTATTTGTGGTTCTGTTTATACCCCTTGTCACGGGAGACCAGGTTTGTCAACACCTTTTTATACCAGGATCATTGATTGAGCAAAGGAAGGAGGTAAAATAAATTGTAATTTATTTCAGGAAAAGACATACACACAATGTAACACAATTTAAATGGTTAACACACTTACTGGGGTGGCTAATTAATAAATATGTCCTTTAAACGAAATTCATACAAGTGACCTCTGTAGGAGCCCTTTCCAATGACCAGGAGGTACTCACGAAAGTCCTGGGACTGATTTCGGCGCAATGCCAGACACGACCGCTACGTTCTTCAGAAGGGGAAGAGTTTGCCCGGAGCAATGTGCTCGGTTTCATCCAAGAATCTCACTTGATTCCCGGATCCATCTCTTGGGGTATCCCATAACTCCGGAACCCCGATACATAGACACATTCTGTAAAGACTTTCTCCGGCAAACCCACCCTGAAACTTACAGCCTATAAATCTCCCGGTCCCAGCACCCCACACAGTAACAGTAATGCATTTCTTACAACTGGATCCAAGAGCTGACACTTTAGGACCTCAACATACGGATCAGGGGTACCCAAATGTGCTGAGCTTTTATCAGTGAGCCTGGTTAACCCCTTCACCATCAAACCCCTTTATTTTAATAATAATAATATCAATAAAATGAATTTAAGGTATTAACTCTACACATCATACTGGGGTATTTAAGTGCTTTGGACAACCGGGTTCTTTTTCCTTGGTCCTTCCATTATTCATATCCTGGTAATAGCACCATACCCAATAACTATGTACTATGTTTTGCTGAGCAGGGGTTCTACCTTTCCCATTCCCCCCTCCTCCCCCCCCATCTTTCATCTCGGGTATACTCCTGGAACAGAGGCGGAAAACCCTCTTCCCCACGGTAATGCCAGCACTGTGATACCCGCTTTCACTCCTACCATGGGATTGAATGGAGTACATATATTTCTAGTCCCTGTTACTTTTTATTTTTCTCCACTTCCATTTCATCCGGAGCCCAAAGCCGGGACCAACTCTACAGCACACTCAGGGATGGAAAACGGTCCCCAGCAATGTTATTCCTTAGTGAGCTGAAGAGTAATAGGAACATCACTATGAACTGTGCCTTTTACTTGGGATTGTGCCGCTGAGTATCTGGGGAACCGGAGTTCTCAGAGGGAAGTGGCTCGGCTCATGGACACCCTGGTTCAGATATATATACCAAGAAATACGGAATGCCCCAGAGCCTCCTGCTTTGTGAAAGCCCATGTAAAAATGGGTAAGAAGTTCACAGGACCAACTACTGTTGCTTTAAAATCTTTCCTTTGGAGCACGTGTGTGGCACACAGGCAAGATGACCACTTAGCTGAGGAGCTCCTCCGGTCCCGGGCAAAATAAAAAGCACTTACCAGACGGAAGATCAGAGCAGAATCCCAGCCACGTGCTTCTGACACAACCGGCAGAATGAGACTGAGGGGCGAAAATAGTCTTCTGCTGAAGGGAATCATTCGGGCAAGAAGGAAAGGAAGATGGCGACTCCTCGAGGTCTCCCCCAGACTCAGAAGTGGAGGGAGAGACAGAGGCAGAAGCAGTGGGTCGCACACACCCTAGAACTAAAGGTGATCGGGTGGACAACTTACTAAAAAAATGAGGACAGATGGTACAAGGAGGAATTGGCAAAGCAATCTCTGATTTAAGGCAGGAGGTGCGAGAAAGAGCGGACTGCCTGGTGGGACCAGTACATGAGCTCATTTTAGCACAAAATACGACTGATCAGGAAATTATAGCCTAAAAAACACCATAGCTAATCATTTAACCGCAGCGCTAGAAGACATGGGAAATCGTTCTAGGCGGAATAATTTGCTCCCAGAAACTCCAGAGGAAAAGTTGATGCTAGACAGGATCCACGGTGACCTTTGTCCGAAACAGACTGATCCTAATAAAATGAGGGGTGTCATTCTACGTGCACATTATTATAAAGTTAAAGAGGCTATCCTATCGGTGTCCAGGGCAAAACCCTGCATAGAATTTGAAGGGCACCGGATCCAAATCTTTAATGATCTCGCACCTTCCACCATTCATAAAAGAAGGAGCTACTGCTGCGGCCACTTTTATTCTAAAACATCACCGCTTTTTTCCTGGCTTTTTTCTCAAATGCGACGCACTTCACCGGGTGCATGCCGCATTCATGTTGCGTTCCCAGCCCCGGGTCATGCGCGGGTCATGCGCGGTTGACGCACGGTTGATGCGTTTATTGAGAATGGTTCAGATTTAATAGATTGCAATTCTTCGCGTGTCCGCCAGATGGCAGATATTCACGAATAGTAATGCGCATGCGCTTCAGTAATGTGTCGACTTGCAGGTGTTTCGTTTAAAAAAGATACCACAGTATGCTATTGTAACTTGGCCTTGAGACTGAAGGAAGAGGTTACAATAATGTATCAATTTAGGCTTTTCATATTAAAGAAAGACAAAGACCAGTTTCTGTTATTCTCCAGAGACCCGCCGCCATGAGTGTTCAAGTGCAGCCCGTTTTCCAAAAACCCGACAGAAGTTACGCGTATTTGATATGGGCCGCGATTAATGCAACGGATGATGTTGATGTACGCAGAATATTTATCCCCTATTTTAATATACACTTGTTACTTTCATACTTCACTATTTGCGTTGTGCGCTGTTTTTTTGTCTCCATAACTTGATAAGGAAGCCTTGTTTGTGTATTTCTGTGTAATAGTATTTTGTTTCTTTCCAGGTGAACCTTGTGGCAGAAGTGCTTATCCTAAGGCTGCGCTGACAGCGGGGCAACGCGACATCGCCTCAAAACAAATGCCTGGTCGCTTATGTAGGCGCTTAAAGTGGACGTGACGGGGCATCGGAGCGACGGAGAGACCAGAAATTTTGTAGTCAGTATTATTCGATTTTTTGAGAGACGGTCTCCACATGACTGTCTTTTAACCAATCAGATAGCTTCTGATGCAGAGAGAGGGGGAATGTGTCTGTGTGAGTGCAGGGAGAGGGGGGGATTGTGTGTGTGTGTGTGTGTGTGTGTGTGTGGTGGGGATTGTGTGTGTGTGATTGTGTGTGGGGGGGGGATTGTGTGTTGTGTGTGGGGGGGGTTGTGTGTGTTGTGTGTGTGGGGGATTGTGTGATTGTGTGCGGGGGGGTATTGTGTGTGTGTGGGGGGTATTGTGTGATTGTGTGTGTGGTTGGGTGGTTTGTGTGTGTGATTGTGTGTGTGTGTGGGGGGGGATTGTGTGTGTGTGTGATTGTGTGGGGGGAGGTTGTGTGATTGGTGTGTGGGGGATTGTGTGATTGTGTAGGTGTGGGGGGTATTGTTGTACTGCTGTGTGTGTGGGGGGGATTGTGTGTGTTGTGTGGGGGATTATGTGATTGTGTGTGTGGGGGGTTTGTGTGTGTGTTATTGTGTGTGTGTGTTTGTGTGTGGGAGGGGCTTATGTGTGTGTTCCTTGTGTGTTGATTTTGCGGGCTGCTGTGTGTGGCTTTTGGGACTGTGGGTTGGGGGCTGATGTGTTGTGGGGGGGGGTGGTGTCTGTGATTTTGTGTGTGTGTGTGTGGGAGGGGGGATTTGTGTGGGAATTGTGTTTTGTGTGATTGTGCGTGGGTGATTTTGTGTGTGTGTGTGGGAGGGGGGATTGTGTGTGTGTGGGAGGGGGGATTGTGTGTGTGTGATTTTGTTTGGGGGGATTGTGTGATTGTGTGTGGGGGGGTTGTGAATGTGTGTGTGTGTGTGATTGTGTGTGTGTGTGTGTGTGTGTGATTGTGTGTGTGTGTGTGATTGTGTGTGTGTGATTGTGTGTGATTGTTAGAGAGAGAGAGATATCAGAGCCGCCAACAGAAATCATGGGGCCTAGGACAAATGAAAAGAGCAGCCCCCCCACCCCTCAACCCATAGCGCACCTACCACGGAAATATTGGTATTGCGGGGGGCGGTGAGTGGCGGTGGCCCGGCGGCTGGAGGGACTACGGGGGGCAGGCGGTGGCAGGGCCCAGGTGCAGGTCACAGCATTTGCTGCAGGCCCTGCCCCGCTGCAGGCACCTCTCAGTCCCACAATGGCTGCTCGTATGCTCGCTGGGCCTCTGTGGCAGGACGGCCTGTAGCCGAGGTCAGGGAACAGTCCATACGTGTAGTTTCAGGATAATGAAAAATGTTCAATGGCTTTATTTCTCCATTACAACATAACATGCGGGTACACTGTCCCTTTAAACAAATAAATCCTGCTGTGTTAGTTAGTTTTTCTCCCAACATGGAGCAGGATTTATTTGTTTAAAGGGACAGTGTACCCGCATTCAGTCACACATTATTTGGAGATCAATATAAATCATTGTTGAGGAGTAATTATTGGCAGCGATGTTAGAGCTGCGTCACTTATTTATGTGACTTTCATACCTAGCATATAGGGTTTATATCTCCAATTTGTTTATACACTTGGAACAAACAAATATCACTATACTATTGGACCTCTGTCCAATATACGGTTCTGTTTCATTATATACTAATACTACAACAGCAGAAATAATTACACTTCAACCTGTCATTTTATTTTATTTATTTTAAACACATATTTTTGTTACATGTATTATTGTGCGTATACATATATATTACAATTGTTCAATTAAAAGTTAAGTTTTAAAAGCCTGAGAGTGCACCACTCAAATGTGCTTCCATTTGGGTCAACAGTTCTCTTTAACTGCTGTTCTTTTTGAAAAGTATCATTATATTATGCTGTACAAATTGCAAAATTTTTACAGGTAGATGACATGGAGGGTACAAAGTAGTGAAGCTGGGGTTTCCCAAACTAGCAGAGGAAAAGGGGAGGACTTGGTCAGCCAGTGGTCCAGGCTTAACTCCCTCCCCATGGTGAGAAGAAAGGAGTTTTTATAAGGCCAGGCCTCCAATAGCTCCGATCTTTTCTAGACCTCATCGGGGGTTAAGTAAACAGGAAACTGGTCAGGACGGTGTTAATATTAACCAGCTAAGGGATAAGACCGTTGTTTGGTTAGAGTGTGGTGAAGCAGGCCATGTAGCAGAATCCTGTACGTTTTGGACTGCAGCTATGTGGGCTCATGTTGTACCTGCAATGACGAAGAAAATGGCACCCATGAGCTTTTCCTGGTCACTGCAGTTATAAAGGGGAAGAGGATTAGGGGTCTTATTGATTCAGGTTGTCGTAAAACGCGGGTTCAGCAGGACCTTATTAACCAGGGGGACCTAACTAAACAAAAGCCCATTTTTATAACTTGTGTACATGGGGATGTGAAACCCTACTCTACTGGCAAAGTCAGCCGGCAAATAGAGGGATACAGGCATACCCCGCATTAACGTACACAACGGGACTGGCACATGTATGTAACTAAGTAACACAGGCATACCCCGCATTAACGTACACAACGGGACTGGCACATGTATGTAACTAAGTAACAAAGGCATACCCCGCATTAACGTACACAATGGGACTGGCACATGTATGTAACTATGTAACACAGGCATACCCGCATTAACGTACACAACGGGACTGGCACATGTATGTAACTAAGTAACACAGGCATACCCCGCATTAACGTACACAACGGGACTGGCACATGTATGTAACTAAGTAACACAGGCATACCCCGCATTAACGTACACAATGGGACTGGCACATGTATGTAACTATGTAACACAGACATACCCCGCATTAACGTACGCAATGGGACCGGCACATGTATGTAACTATGTAACACAGGCATACCCGCATTAATGTACGCAATGGGACAAGAGCATGTATGTAACTATGTAACACAGACATACCCTGCATTAACGTACGCAATGGGACCGAAGCATGTACGTAACTATGTAACACAGGCATACCCCGCATTAACGTACGCATGGACCCGTCACTGTTGTACTATGTAACACAGGCATACCCGCATTAACGTACGCAATGGGACAAGAGCATGTATGTAACTATGTAACACAGGCATACCCGCATTAACGTACGCAATGGGACCGAAGCATGTACGTAACTATGTAACACAGGCATACCCCGCATAACGTACGCAATGGGACCGGAGCTGTATGTAACTATGTAACACAGGCATACCCCGCATTAACGTACGCAATGGGACCAGAGCATGTATGTACTATGTAACACAGGCATACCCCGCATTAACGTAGCAATGGGACCGGAGCATGTATGTAACTATGTAACACAGGCATACCCCGCATTAACGTACGCAATGGACCAGAAGCATGTATGTAACTATGTAACACAGGCATACCCTGCATTAACGTACGCAATGGGACCGGAGCATGTATGTAACTATGTAACACAGGCATATCCCGCATTAACGTACGCAATGGGACCGGAGCATGTATGTAACTATGTAACACAGGCATACCCCGCATTAACGTACGCAATGGGACCGGAGCATGTATGTAACTATGTAACACAGGCACACCCCACATTAACGTACAGAGCGGGACCGGAGCATGTATGTAACTATGTAACACAGGCATACCCCGCATTAACGTACGCAATGGGACCGGAGCGTGTATGTAACTATGTAACACAGGCATACCCCGCATTAACGTACGCAATGGGACCGGAGCATGTATGTAACTATGTAACACAGGCATACCCCGCATTAACGTATGCAATGGGACCGGAACATGTATGTAACTATGTAACACAGGCATACCCCGCATTAACATACGCAATGGGACCAGAGCAAGTACAGTATGTAAAGCGAAAAAGTACTTAAAGTGAAGCACTGCCTTTTCCCCACTTATAGATGAATGAACTGTACTGCAATCATCATATACATGCATAACTGATGTAAATAAGGCATGTGTAACAGGTTCTATAGTCTCCCCGCTTGCGCACAGCTTCGGTACAGGTAGGGAGCCGGTATTGCTGTTCAGGACGTGCTGACAGGCGCATGCGTGAGCTGCCGTTTGCCTATTGGGCGATATGTCCTTACTCGCGAGTGTTCTTAAAGTGAGTGTCCTTAAACCGGGGTATGCCTGTATAGCTCACAGGTAGTGGGGGTGGCTGAGAGGTTGCCGTATCCAGTCATCGTTGGTAAAGATTGGGAACATTTCTTTTCAGTTTTAAATTCCAGGTCGGGTCTGGTTAGAAGAGAACATAGTTCAACGTCTCAGTTGGGACAGATTTTCCCCTTTAAAGACCCAGACTTGTTCTCTACTAAGGTCCGGGCCTGGAAAAGTAAGAGGCAAAGAAGACTTGAGAAGAGGGTGTCACGATAACTTGTGACAGGGTATAATATACACCAAATATCTGGGTTGCATTGAACCCGACTTAGATATAATAAATATAGTTTATTCCTTAAAGAAGGTGAACACACAGGATGACACAAATAACAGACAAGGAATAGCACTTATTTAAGGGTTGGACAATGAAGCAATCAGGTACAGGATTGGCAATTCATTCAGCAATACAGGTTCACATGAAGACATCACGAAAAGACACGAAAGACAATGGGTATAAGGTTTACACTGGTTTATATGGGATTCCAGCCCCATACGTTCACAGAGGGTGTAAGGCATTGGACATCAATTACCTCCACTCAATGACCCTTTGCCACCTCACTTGAGAGGCAAAGTCATACCTGCCCACAGGGGTGGACATTATTCTAATCAGGGGCTCATTTCCCTAGCCCCCCTCCCACAAGACCGGCATCTGAAAGTCTGCTTGGGACAGGAAAACTTTTGTTCCAAGGTGTGAAACACAACACTTATCCCAAGTACCCACGTCCTGCTTTTCTTTGTGCTAGCATACACAAGCAGGGTGGGGGAGCCTTTGATCAGGGGGGTATTTTTTGTAGACCACTTGTCTCCCCCCTGAGCATTAACATACCATATGGGCTCTAGCCTCCCGGGCTTTATACCAGACCCAAAATACAATACATTCTTTAATATCTACACATATTAAAATAATCCGTTCTGTGGGTCTGAGTGGGCTGAAATTTGTCAGGTCCTCATGCCATGGACCCTTGCGATAGTGGCCAAATATCAGCCTTCCACGACCCCCAGAACCGGAGATACAAAAATAAAGTTTAAAAGCACATTACAAAAGTGGCTTTTTTCTAGGAACTAGGACAACATGGTGACCGAATCTCAGCCCTCTAGGTTGAACAGAACCGGAGTTATGGGGTCCAGGTTTCTGCTCATTCTGACTTAGCCGTTTCAAAACCACGCGGCTTTCTCCGCCATTACGGTCAATGGTAGGACCCTTAAGGCCGGCGCGACCCTTTCTCGTCGCCATTACTAGTCGGACCCTGTTGGGGTCAAGTGAGGGGGTGCCTAACATCTAGGGGCAAAAGGAATTTTCTTTCTGGGTGGCCTAGAACAAAAGTCCCCACGTCCCCACGCCAATTGGCCGTGAACTTGACCGAGGCCCTAGTTCCCACGCCAATTGCGCGATCAAAGCTCTTTTTTGACAATGTTGCCGCTCTTGCGGTTTTGCGGTCTGGCATGCTGCCAGCTCGTCTCTGGAGGTCGGCTTCCTGAAATCCCCATTGAAATGGATGGCTCAATTGACTTTCAATGGAGAACCGACGCACCTCCTCTCGAGCGCCACCTGCAGGTCTTCTACGGAAACGGGCCCAAATCGCCGGAATCTCCATAGGATTGTATTGAGCCCCAATGGCGACCTATGGAGAAACTGCAAAATGGAGCCTGCAAAGGCGGGAAAAGGGACAAAGGGCCATAAACACAGAATTAACATTAACCCTTTCCCTCCCGCATAGATCCCAGTGTATGGGTTGGTGCAGACACTGGAATGGGAACAATACATATTCACAGGGGGATACACAGTTGGTGCTGAAGCAGGGGCATAACTACAATACTGGACAGCATTCCAGTTAACCCCTCACCTCCCAGGTGAGAGCAGGGGGTGGCCAAATGGGGTGTAACCCCTTTAATACCGGGCCAAACCCCCTCTCCCATGACAGAGGGGCTGGGTAGAGGTTGCAGGACCTGAGCAGGAAATGAATACAAGAGGTAGCGGTAGGAGAAGAAATGGGACAGGAAGCAACCCCATTGGTTAGTAGGGGTGCGGAAACAGAATTAACTTTGACAGAACGAATGGTAACTTGCCAATAGTTACTGGGAAGGTTTTAGATCCAGTCCGGGTTTATCAGTTTCCCCACATCCTATTGCAGGACGAGTTGCTATATAGAGTCTGTAGGGATCCCACGACAGGGGATATTTGCGAACAGATTTTAGTACCTAGGCTCTATAGAAAGTACCTGTTACGTCTCTTTCATGCTGTGCCTTTCGCAGGGCATTTGGGAAGAGAGAAAACCCTATCTCGCTTATTATTCAGGTTCTATTGGCGGGGTATCCGGGAGGAGGTTGCTAATTTTTGCAGTTTGTGTCCTGAATGTCAGCCCCAAAAGGACTACAAAGGGCACCGTTAGTACCTATTCCGTTGGTAGAGACACCGTTTGAACGGATTGGGGTCGGTCCTCTTGAAAAAAACATCATCAGGGAATCAGTATATTTTTAGTTATACTAGATTATTCGACTAGGTATTCTAAAGCCATCCCGTTGCATAATATGCCTGGAGCAACAGTTGCTACAGAGCTTACTAAGGTATTTTCAAGGGTTGGTTTACCCAAGGAAATGCTAACGGATCAAGGAACCAATTTTATGTCGAGCCTTATGAGGGAAGTCTATACCCTGTGTGACAGAAACCAAGGAATGGTAATAAATGCGATATATAGGGCTCTCAGGATACGGAACAGCTTCTACCCTGTTTAGGCTGGAAAGTGCAGCCACAGAATGGATGTCCTCCATCCCACAGTTTTGCTGGTGCTGGAGGATGAGGGATGAGGGATCCAGACCAGAGTTTGTCTGCTGCATGATTTCTGTCACCTGTCCTGCTAATTAGAAAACAGGTATTTAAGCTGGTTTCCTTGTTCCTCTTCCCTCTCCCCAAGAGCCTGGAGGCAGGAAGGCTGCCAGCAAGCAGAAAGGGGAGAACCCTTTCCCCCTAAAAGGGTAAATCATTTGTGTACTCGCTTTGACTGTGAAGTTTGCTATTTTTATTTGTTGGAAGCGGGCAAGCCGCCCAACGCTCGTCAGGGTGATCCTGTGTCTAGTTATTGCTCAGTTGAGCAGGGTTTTTTTGTACATTGTTTTCAAAGTGTTGCAGTCCCAGCGTCTGGGACTGAATAAACCAGGCAGAAGCTGCTTAAAGGAACTTTGTCTCACGTCTCCTCATGTCACTCACCCTAAAAGACCGTGTTCTAGTGGATCCGGACACTTGACGGAGCTCCCTGAGGAAGACAGTCACTCAGAACATCTGTTTACCATCCGCAAACAGACGGCCTGGGGGAACGGTTCAATGCAACCCTCAAACAAATGTTACGTAAATTTGTATCAGAAAAACACAATTGGGATAAAATGCTCACCTATTTGCTGTTTGCCATTCGGGAAATCCTCCAATCCTCTACAGGGTTCTCCCCATTTGAGTTATTATATGGTAGACAACCTAGAAGAATACTCGATTTGGTAAAAGAAAATTGGGAGGAGCAAATGACAATGTCTTACAGTATGTGATACAGTTGAGGGAGCGGCTGGAGGTCATGGGAAAACTTGCTCAGACACATTTAGATAACGTGCTCAAACAAATTTAGAGAAGACCCAACAGTCCCAAGTGTACTATTACAACCAAGGTGCACGATGAGGGACTTTCAGCCAGGGGACCGAGTACTGTTACTCTTACCCAGTACTGAAAGCAAGTAAATGGCAGGGTCCATATGAGATTGTAAGAAGGGTAGGTGACATAGCTTAGGAAATCTTACAGCCTGGGTGGAGAAAAGAGACACATGTATCATGTTAACTTATTGAAACTTTGGAAAGATGGGGAGAATTTGTTCATTTCTCCTAGAGTAGAGGACTTATTAGGTCCGGAGGCTGGTGACAACAAGAGAAAGAAAGACGTGCTATTAGGAGAACAGTTAACACCTCCCCAAATTAAAGAAGTAGAGAAGCTGTTGGAGACGTTTAGTGATGTTCTCTCAGGAGTACCATCATATAAAAACTAAGAAGGATGAAGTTATAAGACAAAGACCCTACCGTATCCCAGAAAAGAAGAGACAAATAGTCCAAGAGAAGGTTGAAAAAATGCTTGAGGTAGGAGTAATTGACCCGTCACAAAGTGAATGGTGTAGCCAATCGTTCTATTGCCAAAACCAGATGGTTCAGTAAGGTTTTGTATTGATTTTTGGAAAGTCAATGCAGTCTCAAAATTCGATGCTTATCTCATGCCTAGAGTGGATGAGCTATTGAACATGTTGGGTAGAACCAAATATATTAAAACCCTAGATTTAACAAAGGGATATTGGCAGATACCCCTTACTCTATCCTCAAGAGAAAAAAATGGCATTTGCCACACCCATGGGCTTGTATCAGTTTTGTGAAAGAAGAAGAGAGCAAAAACAATGCACTGCAGTGTGTTGGTGACTCACATATCACATTTCATCATTATACCCACTCCTTTATTCACTCTGTCCTCTAGTCCTGATTAATCATTATGGACATTTATGCTTGAAGTTCCACCAGCTCTGGAGCACCCATTTCTCCATATACCCCTATATGTTGTATCAGTTTTGTACCTTACCTTTTGGTCTGCATGGTGCCCCGGCAACTTTTCAAAGACTCATGGACCAGATCTTACAACCCCATAGAGAGTATGCACCTGCGTATCTAGATGATGTGGTCATACACAGCGTTGACCGGGACGAGCACCTGGACAAAGTGGCAGCAGTACTAAGGTCTCTGTGAAAGGCAGGTCCCACGGCAAATCCCGCAAAATGAGGAATAGGGAAATCTGAGAC
The DNA here is from genome assembly GCA_036426205.1 of Ascaphus truei. Lineage (NCBI taxonomy): Eukaryota > Metazoa > Chordata > Amphibia > Anura > Ascaphidae > Ascaphus > Ascaphus truei. The sequence continues at coordinate 140,621 of WSYH01000686.1, forward strand.
ACGCTACCTGGGGTATACTTTGGGAAATGGAGTAGTAAAACCCTTGGTAGACAAGGTTGAAGCCCTGGTTAATTCCCCAATTCTCCAAACAAAAAAAACAGGTGAGAGCCTTTTTAGGTTTGGCAGGTTATTATAGGAAGTTTATACCCCCGTTTTCTACGTTGGCTGCTCCATTAACTGACCTCACTAAAAAGCTGCTCCTAGCCGGGTGGTTTGGACATCCTCATGTACAGAGGCCTTACAGAAATTAAAGTCTATGTTACTGTATGCAGCCAATACTGCATAGCCTGGATTTCGTGCTATATACACCCAATTTTATATTTGAGTTGGAAGTTGCTTCCTAGGGAGAAGAATTATGCTGTCGTAGAGAAGGAGTGTTTGGCAATAAAGTGGGCGGTTGATGCCCTATGTTACTATTTCTTGGGACGACACTTTACCCTGATGTAGCCAGGTCCCCCCCTTGTTGTAGCTGACCCCCTCCTTCCTTAGTGCACAGCCGCCGTGTGTGAGGGAGTGAGGGGGCAGGTGAGCGAGCAGCGCGTTACCTGATAGTTGCGGCCGGTTGCCAGGGACGCGAGCGGGACGGTTGCTAGGGACACGAGCGGGCCGGTTGCCGGGGACGCGAGCGGGCCATTGCTAAGGCCGTGGTCCCGGCGGCTCGGGAAGCAGGGCGCCGCCATGTATAGTGCTGTTGCGCATGCGCAGGAGCCAGCTAGCGCGGGAGGTCCCAAATAGCTCACGCATGCGCGAGACAGGACTGCCAGCCCCCAGGGTGCATAGGGGCAGAGCCACATGACTCAAGGGAGCCAATAGGGCTGAAGTATTGCCCTGCAGGCAAGAGGAGATACATTGTTGGGTTTGCAGCTACGCAGTTAGTCAGGACCAGGACAAGCTAGGGGAAGGAGGTGAGTGCAGGGGTCAGTGATCCTCTGCATTAGGCCAGCAGCCCCCAAGGTCCCAGTTAGGTCCTGAGCCACTGTGTAGCTTGTGGAGCTATAGGGACAGGCCCTAGATAGGGACACTGCCCCATTAGCTAGTTGAATAGTCAGGGACACAGCGCTGAAGCCGTGCAGCCCTGCGAGGTTGGGTTCTGGGCGCAGAACGCCATCAAAGACCCTGAGACTAAGGTGATATTATCTTCGCTGGAATTCACCCCACGCGGTGTGGAGGACGACGTCGGATCGGGCGGAATCCCTGTCGTATTCTGCGGAACCCGGGGTGGGAGCCCCGGGCAGGTATCAATTCTTCGAGTGCACCAACAATCCTACATTATACTCACCCGTACTAGTGGCTGCGCAGTCACACATATCTTCTCCCTTTAAGGGTGCGGGACATATTGTGTGGGGTTACTGGACACGGGGTGGGATCACCCGGTGTAGGTGGGAGCGTCCTGCGAGACGCAGTAGTCAGTGTCTCTGTAGAAAGGGACACCTGTTGATTTATAAATACGTACATGCTATGCAGTAAAGCCAGTTCTGTTTTACATCTGTTCGCTTAATGTGATTGTTTCCTGTGAGGGCCCCCTCCCACTCCGTTGGGATCCCTCCTAGGTGGAGGCGTTGCACCACGAGATCGTATAATATGTATGTACCCCAGGCTCCCCAAGCGGAGGCTTAGGCTCCTGAGGGCCACACAGGTTGCACAGCAGGTAGTAGCATCTGTATTCACAGGGAATACCCGTTAAACTTATAACTGACCATTCCCCCCTAAAGTGGCTTAATACCACGAAGTCATACAATGCTAGACTTACAAGATGGTACCTAGAGCTACAAACCTATTCTTTTGAGGTTAGGCCTCGGACAGGGGTTGAACATCAGAATGCAGATTTCTTGTCAAGAGAAGGCAGGGGAGTAAATGTGGTAGAGTTGTCCCAGAGGTACACTCTAAGGGGGGAGGTATGTGATGGGCTTTACAAACCCCTCACTTGCAAACCAGCAATACTAAGAAAGGTTTGCCAGGCATGCTGCCTGACTGCTGGAAACTCTCCTGCTCAAAAGACAGGCAGCTAATTAAGGCAGAGGGCTGGCGCCAGCAGCCAACCTCAGGAGTTATATACTCAGGCTTCTGAGAACAGAGGCAAGCTCATTGTGGTCTCAGGCAGGGAAGAGACCGGAGCCCAGGAAGCACGTGATAAGAAAGCCTTGTTTGTGTATTTCCGTGTAATAGTATTTTGTTTCTTTCCTTGTGAACATTGTGGCAGAAGTATGTATCCTAAGCCTGTTAAAAGGTAGGCTAAACAATAAACTTTTTGCCACTTCTTATTTGTTTATGAAACTAATTATTGAACAGCCTAGGGAAAGTTTGTTACACCGCCTTAGTACCCTTCTGATAGAATAATCGTTTAGTCAATTTTAGGGCTTTCTCCACTTTGTCTACAGTAGTTGCAGAATTCTCAAATCCCCTCTGAGTTGAACTAATTTATGGTCATTTGCGTTTGTGGATTTTTTTTACATGAGTAGTAAGCTTCCTTCAGTTTGAGTGAGCATTTCGCGGTTTTATATTCTCTCTGGGGGTGTTTCAGGGAGGACATAGCAATAATATTGCAATGGATACAAGCTTTATGTGCTTCCTAAATTGTTGTCAAAGACACATCTGGCATATCGTTGAAGGTAAAAAAAAAATCTTTAAGTTATATGTCTAGCCCTTCAACTATTGAGATCTCTCTAAAGAGAATCATTTAGTTTCCATAAAGGTTTTGCTGTATTAGGGGTTTATATTTCTAAGACAGCAATGTGATGGTGAGGGGGTAACTAGGCCATCAATAAAGGTATTATGCCCGGCTGGTTACCTCTGATCCATATTTGGGGTTTTAGAGTGTCAGCTCTTGAACCTTTTAGTTGTACATGCAATGTTTCTGTAGATGTATGTGTAGCCTGGATCCCTCTGGTCCCCGTAAGCTCTTTACCTCCTGGCGCGGGTGCGCCATGCAGCGGAGGCAAGGAGCAGGTACCGATAGTCGGGTGAATTGCGCGGCTCCAGCAACGGCAATCGCATCGCTGGCGGCTCCTCTTGCAGGGCGCGGCCATCTTGGAAGTGGTCCCGTATGCGCAGGAAGTCGCGCGTGAAGCAGTGCCCCCTAGGAAGGCTCTATACGGGGACTAAATGTCCCATTAGCCTCGGATCAAGGTTCACATGGTGCATTCTAGCCAATAAGGCTCTAGAACTTCCCTGCAATATGATACATTGCGCGCGCTGGAGCACCACGTTAGTCAGAGTTTGGACGCCACCAGGGTAGGGTGTATGTGTGCTTGTGTCTGTGACACTTGCACAAGGACAGATACCCCATTAGGCCCCAGCTAGGCCCTGACTCCCCTCAGCTTGTGGTTGCTGCAGGGACAGACCCATATATAGGGACACTGCCCCTGTAGTATAATAGTGAGGGACACAGCCAGGACGCAGCTGCATTCTGGCCTCAGGTTTTCTGACCAGACACCCATCTACTGCAGAGACTATCAACGGTGGTACAATCCCTGCGGGACCCATCCACCGTAGAGGCGGAGGCTTCGTGGGTTACTGCAACGGATCCGTGGATCCCCTCATAGGTACAGCATCTGCGCACCTGGGTGTGGACACACCCGGCCGGTACCCAACTAAGTGCACCAACTCACCTGCACACATTAGTGGGGCAGCGCTGTCTCACACAATTTGGTGGTTGGTTGATTCTGGGGGACACTGGGATGGTCTGGTGCCTGGAGCACCTCAGTGCATTGGGGTAAACCCCGCAGGGTTATGGACACGGTGTTGGGAAAGGCACGGTGAGGGGTTGTGGCCCTGCGAGGCCTAATATTGCGGTATTGGTGCTAATGTTATAATTGTTCTATGCCTATAGTAAAGTGTTGTTGTTTCACGGGCATCAGTGTCTATTGCTCATTTATGGTCCTGCCCGGGGCTATCCCACATAGCTAGGATGTCCGTCAGGATCTAGAGGCACTGAAAGAGTGCATTTCAGCGGTGGTTCACACGCGCGGCGCGCGGGCAGTGCGTGGTCTCCGTCGGACTCCGTGATTTCCGTCCCCAGGATGCACTCTCCCAGTGGCAATGACGCGCGATACATGCGCGGTGCGCACTCTCCCCGACCAGGTCGCCAGTATGATGCGCGGGTTATGCGCGGGGCACGCGTTCTTTCTAGTGGTCCCACCCCCACTCCTAATCGGCTGCACAATAGGACGCACCTGCACGATCTAGCAACCTATCAGTGAGGTCGCCACCACTTCCTGGTTGCCTCCCATTGCTGGGAGGTCCTATTTATACCCTGTCTGTACTTCCTTTTGGAGCATAACCTTGGTTTGTGATGCTACATCTCGCTGATTCCAGTACCCTGCCCTGCCTGCCTCGTACCCTCGCTGCCTGACCCTGCCTTGGACCCTGGACTTTGTGACACTCTCCTGCACTGACACACCTGTGCTCCCCCATCCCCCCTTTTTCTGTCTCCTCTATCTTTGAAGGATCCTGGGTAGATCCTCCTTTGGGGTTTGAGCCGCAGGAGGAACAGCAACAGAGGGACACTTTGCCCACTCTCAAGGTGGATAGTATACCCCATTCCAAACTCCTATTTAGTTCCAGGTAGCGCCCGGGTTTCCCTGTTCTACTCTCCTGCACTGACCCTGGCTTTGGCTTTTTGCAGACTCTACTCTTTCCTATCCTGACCCCGGCAACGTACCCCAATGATCCGCTACTCTCCGCTCCTAGACCCGGCAAGTACCACGTTTACGCTGTCCTCTATAACCCCGACCCGGCTTGCAATACCATCCTACACTCTAGACGCGCCCTCGCGGTTGTGGTCGGCGTTCTATACCAATCCCTAGATTCAGGAGTCACCCCTGAAGAAGCGAGTGTATCTCGCAAAAACGTGCATCGAGAAGTAGGGCGTCGCATTCGGTGACGTCATAGGAGTTGGCACATCAGACCCGGGAAAACACGGCTTGTATACATTTGTTTGCTCTCTGACCCTCCGTGGCAGAGTTACAATATGTGGTAGCATTCACTACACTGTCTAATACAACAGAGAAATTAGTTCTCACCATCTAGACGCCGTTTATTTTCACAGGAATACATGAATTTTATATATTATGAGTGTCTAATGGGACTATATGAACTGTTCCCATGTTTGTTCTCTGACCGTCCGTGGTAGAGCTTTACATTGTGGTAGAATCCTACGCATTGTTTTATGTAATACTGTAGATCTATACTTCTACCATTTTGACTCGGTCCAATATCACCATATACTGTATATACACACTATGAATGACCAATGAGGCTACAGGAGTTGAGTTATTAGCTTATTATTAGCCCATAATTACACAGCTTGCATCACGGTTACCTCTATTTACAACCTGACCTCCTTAGGCAGTACTTCCTTAGCATGTTATGAGTGGGTCTGCCTATAATGGGAAAACATCCAACTAGCAGCTAAATAGCCACTCTTACTATATGTGACCTATGCAGCAGGGCTTCTGTGAATCATAGCAAAATATACCACGGATACAATTGCTATAACCTTGGATACAATTTGAGATGAATGATACATTAACCATTAGGACTATAAATCCTTTGATTAATGTTACTTTATATATCATCACAGATACCAAATGATACTTTTTTCAAATAGGCACAAATTGTATCCATTCTCTTTCTCCCGGTTATTACTGGGAAAGCAGTTTATACAAAATACAATAACAATCTGATGTCCAGAGTAGTTATCCTGGGTAAAGCATATATGAAAAAGCATATTAATGCTTACATGGATAAGTCCAATGTGCTACAGAGGCGACAACCTTTATTCTAACTCGGCTAGCTCCGCGAATTTCAGATTATCCCGGTTATGTGCGGTTTTGTGTCATTTTCGCCCGGAGTGAATTGCGTTATTTTCGCGCCTGTGATTTAAGCATTTTTTTCTCGCTGTCTGCAATACTGCAATGCCGTGTAAAAACTCATGGGGGCGTTTGCGAGCTGTTGTCTTTGAAGTCTAATACCTTCGTGGTTCAACCTACAGTACGTCAGTACACAGTCTGTGCGTGCGCGCGCAGTAATAGTAAAATTGCAGTGAGTGACCCGACCAAAAAGAAATGTAAAGAAAGAAAGAAATTTAAAATAAAAAAATTTTGGGTTCCAGGTTTCTGCTCATTCTGACTTAGCCGTTTCAAAGCAGCGTGGCTTTCTGCGCCATTACGGTCAATGATAGGACCCTCCTCGCCGGCGTGACCCTTTCTTGCTGCCATTACTGGTCGGACCCTGTTGGGGTCAAGTGAGGGGGTTCCTAACATCTATGGGCAAAATGAATTTTATTTCTAGGTGCCCTAGAACAGAAGTTCCCACGCCACTTGGCCGTGAACTTAACTGAGGCCCTAGTTCCCACGCCAATTGCGCGATCATTGCTCTTTTTTGACAATGTTGCCGATCTTGCGGCTTTGCGGTCTGGCAGTAAAAAAACACACAACAACATCTCCTTTATTTATGTACAGCAGGCCTGCACAACTCGTAAAGTGCGGAGGGCCGAACTGCTCCAAGGAAAAAATAATTGGGCCGCACGGGTAAAATCATCATCATCATCATCATCATCATCATCATCATCATCATCATCGTCTCTCCTCCAGCACCTCATCATCATCCTGCACCTCCCATCACTCTTCCCCCCTGCATCTCCCATCATCTCCCTCTCTCCCCCCTGCACCTCACCATCACTCCTCCCCCCCTGCACCTCCCATCACTCTCCCCCCCTCCCCCCCTGCCCCACCCATATCGGCAGGCACCACACCAATCAACAAGCCGCCCCACAACCCATATCGCAGCCCCCAGCCCATTCCATGTCAGCATCCCACCCCCAAGTCAGCCATTCCCCCCCCACCAGTCAGCATTCCCCCCCCCAACCGGCATTCACCCCCCCCCAATAGCTCCCCACCCCCCAGTCAGCATCCCCCCCCCCAAGTCAGCATTCCCCACCCCCAAGTCAGCTCCCCCACCCCAAGGCAGCATCCCCACCCCCCCCCAAGTCACATCCCCCACCCCAAGGCAGCATCCCCCACCCCAAGCAGGCAGCATCCCCCCCCCCCCCCCCAAGTCTGCATCCCCACCCCAAGTCAGCATCCCCCCCCCCAGGCAGCATCCCCCCCCCAAGGCAGCACTCCCCCACCCCAAGGCAGGCATCCCCCTCCACCCCAAGGCAGAGCAATCCCCCCCCCAAGTCAGCAGCATCCCCCCCAAGGCAGCTGCATCCCCCCCCTCCAAGGCCATTCCCCCCTCCCCTCCCAGCGCACCCCCCACCCGGCAGCATCCCCCACCATCCCTCCACCCCAGGCACATTCTCACTCTCGATTCATTTCCCCCCCCAATGCAGCATCCCCCCCCCAAGGCAGCATTCCCTCCCCCCCCCCAAGGCAGCATCCCCCCCACCCCAAGGCAGCATCCCCCCCCCAAGGCACATCCAGGCATCCCCCCCCCAAGGCAGATATCCCCCCCCCAGCATCCCAGGCAGCATCCCCCCCATTCAAGCTATCATCCCCCACCCCAAGGCACATCCCCCCCCCCCCCCAAGGCAGCATCCCCCCCCCAATGCATCTCCCCCCACCCCAAGGCAGCATCCCCCCCCCCAAGCACATCCCCCACCCCCCAGGCGCATCCCTCAGCAACCCCCCCCAAGGGCCTCATTCCCCCACCCCCCCAGCGCTCCCCCCCCCAAGGCAGCATCCCCCACACCAAGCACATCCCCCCCCCCCCCAATGCAGCATTCCCCCAACCCCCCCCCAATGCAGCATCCCCCCCCAAGCAGCTCCTCCCCCCCCAAGGCCAGGCATCCCCCCCCAAGTCAATCCCCCCCCCAAGGCAATCATTCCCCTCCCCCCCCCCCAAGGCAGCATCCCCCCCCAGGCAGCATCCCCCACCCCACAGCCATCCCCCCCCCAAGGAGCATCCCCACAGCACTCCCCCCCCCAGCAGCATCCCACCCCCCATAAGGCAGCATCCCCCCCCCCCCCCCAAGCAGCCATCCCTCCCCCCTCCCAAGGCAGCAGTCATCCCCCCCCCAAAAAGGCAGCATCCCCCCCCCCCCCCAAGTGCAGCATCCCCCACCCCCAAGGCAGCATCCCCACCCGCAATCCCCCCCAGGCTCAGTCATCCCCCCCAGCAGCATCCCCACCCCAAGGCCCATCCCCCACCCCAAGAGCAGCATCCCCACCGCCAAGCATCTCCACCCCCAAAGGGCAGCAGCATCCTCCCCCCTCCCCCCCAAGCAGCAATCCCCCCCCCCCCCCAAGGCAGCATCCCCCACCCCAAGGTCAGCATCCCCACCCCCAAGCGCAGCATCCCCCCCATGCAGCAGCTCCATCCCCCCCCAGGCAGCATCCCCACCCCAGCAGCATCCCCCCCCCCCAGGGCAGCATCCCCCCCCCAGCAGCATCCCCCACCCCAAGGCAGCATCCCCCACCCCCCATCACACTCCTCCCCCACCCAAGCAGCATCCCCCCCCAAGGCCGCATCCCACGCCCAAGGCAGTCCATCCCCAGCCAAGCATCATCCCCCCCCAAGGCAACATCCCCACCCCAATGGCAGCATCCCCCACCCCAAGTCAGCATCCCCACCCCAAGTCTGCAGCATCCCCCACCCCACGGCAGCATCCCCCACCCCAAGGCAGCATCCCCCACCCCAAGGCAGCATCCCCCCCCCCCCCAAGGCAGCATCCCCCTCACCCAGCGCATCCCCCCCCAGCAAGGCAGCATCCCCACCCCAAGGCAGATCCCCCACCCAAGCAGCCATCCCCCACCCAGGCGCTCCCCCCCCCAGCGCATCAGCATCCCCCCAAGGCGCAGCATCCCCCACCCCCAAGGCAGAGCATCCCCCCCCCCCAAGGCAGCATCCCCCACCCCAAGGCAGCATCCCCCCCAAGGCAGCATCCCCCCCCCCAAGGCAGCATCCCCCCCACCCAAGGCAGCCCATCCCCCCCAAAGGCAGCGCATCCCCCCCAAGCAGCAGCATCCCCCCCAAGGCAGCAGCATCCCCCACCCCAAGGCAGCATCCCCCACCCCAAGGTCAGCATCCCCCACCCCAAGGCAGCATCCCCACCCAAGGCAGCATCCCCCACCCCAAGGCAGCATCCCCACCCCAATCAGCATACCCCTACCCCCCCCCAATCACTCCCCCCATGCCTACCAGATTTTGTTGGCGGCGGTAGCAGACTCTGTTGCCGCCGACGGTGGCAAAAGGAGGAGAGGAGGTGGTGGATGGCGGCGATGGCAGGTGAACAGGGGGAACCGCGCTCTACTAACAGACCCTGAAGTTCCGGGTCGCGGGACTGGTGGAGCGCGTTCCCCTGCTGGAGCCGGGAAGGGGGTTAGGGGGGTTACAGGAAGCGCACGCGTTTGCTGTGCGCGCTCCTAGAGGGCACAGACAGCATGCGCCGTGAGGGTTTACCAGGGAAGGAGGAGAAGTAGGGAAGGAGAGAGATGGGGGGGAGGAGGGAGGGGAAGAAGGGGCCGTGCAGGGGGGGGGCGGGCCCGTTTTTTTATTTTCAAAGTTTTTTTTTTTTTTTTTAAATCTCATTGATGGCCGCACAGAGAGGCCAGGCGGGCCGCGTGTTGTGCAGCCCTGATGTACAGTGTTCTTAATCTGTCCATAGCCGAGCTAACAATCTACTGTTTGTTTTTGGTGCCTGAGGCACAGGGAGTTAAAGTGACTTGCTTTTTATGTACTGTATTTGGGGGTTGTATTTGGGGGTTTATTGATCAAATTATTATGATTATGATGAACTGCCTTTTGAAATTACAGTACTGTACTCTACGGAATCAGTTATTTCTTTGAACTGCAGCACAACTAATCCTTCAGCCCTTGCTGCTTAATGCACCCACCCAACCCCCTCTCTCCACAGAGTCGTTAATGTTCTGAATATTGCCATTGTGTTCTTAATCTGTCCATAGCCGAGCTACAAAGCCTCAGTGCGCCTGCTTGTAATCACACCCCCCCCCCCCAACCCTTACAGGCTTTAAAAGTAGAGTACTGATTCATGTTGTTTTTTCATTCATTCTTATACTGTCAGGGGGGGGGGGGAGGGGGTGTGGTTGTTGTCAATGATTACGATAACCAGGAATGTGAATAAATATTTATTGTATTTTATCAGGGGAAAAAAATACAAAGATAAAAATAATCATGAATAATACATACTGCAGCAATAATTTTCACCTGTTCACATGCGCATGCGCCTAGCGTTCCACCAATTGTTCAGTATCTGCAGTACAATACTGTAGAAGCCGCTCAGCCAATGATATTGCTTACAGGGGAATCGCTTGACTTTGGAATCGCACCGATATTGATACTGTATTGTCAAAATAAAAAAAACACAGAAAATAATATGGCAACAATACTCACCATAGAATTTCCCATTCAGCTGATGCCGGCGCCGGTCCACTGCCAGTCCAGCGTTCTTGATCATCCACGTCGATAGTTTGCAGCGGGACTAGTCCACCTGTAGTCAGCTGGTGAGGCTGGAAATTGCTTAGGTACATGCAAGCTTGATCCAAACTGCACGCGAAATCCGGCTCAGGGTTGTCACTGACGGCAGGACCGTCATTGGAAGCCGGTGCTGGTGCATTGCTTGGCAGCGACTGTCGTTTCTTAGTTGGTTTTAACACGACCCTTCGCCTTTTGCCGCCTTCATGACCATAGATATAGGAAAAATCTGGTGATACACACCAATACCCTCCAACAAATTGTGGCTCAATACGATGAAAACAGGGATCGCTACATAACCTTTTCCTTACTGCACGCTTCCACGTATGAGGAGGTGGCGAAAATTTGTAAAAGTCATAGTTTTCGATAAAATACTGATAAATTTGAGCAACTGTTGCCATCTTATCTTCCGATGCATTAATCGCGGCACATATCAAATATGCGTAACTTCTGTCGGGTTTTTGGAAAGCGGGCTGCACTTGAACACTCATGGCGGGCGGGTTTCTGGAGAATACTGTAACCGAAACTGGTCTTTGTCTTTCTTTAATATGAAAAGCCTAAATTGATACATTTTTGCAACCTCTTCCTTCTGTCTCAAGGCCAATTTACAATAGCACACTGTGGTATCTTTTTTAAACTAAACACCTGCAAGTCGACACATTACTGAAGCGCATGCGCATTACAATTCATGAATTTCTGCCATCTGGCGGACACGCGAAGCATTGCAGCCTATTAAATCCTGAACCATTATCAATAAACGCATCAACCGCGCGTCAGCCGGGCATGACCCGTGGCTGGGAACGCAAAATGAATGCGGCATGCGCCAGCTGAAGAGTGTCGCATTCCAGGAACAAGCCAGGGAAAAAACGGTGATTTGTTAGAATAAAAGCTGCCGCAGCAGTGTACATTTTCCCAAGAACATTAAACTACTCCAACTCCACTACAGGGATTTCATTTTTAATAATTCACAGTAAATAATCCACACGGTGTCACATTGATATTGTTGTAATAAAACTTTATTATTTTATTTTACCGAACTGATCTAATAGTCCTAAGAGAGCTAAAGCAGTCTAATGATCTGCAGGACTTACCTGTTCAGTACACGAGTGCTCCATTTATTTGGAGGATCCTTTTTGATCCCTCTTGGACCATCAATCTGTTTTATGTAATCTCCTCCTTGCACCATAGCTAGTTTCTCCAATATCTGTATTAGGTGAGCGGATTAGATCTATTTTCTTCAATTTTTGACAAAGGGTTAGCCAAAGTCTTGGCTTTTTTTAAGACAAACCTAGGTCCATAAGCAACAAATGAACCAATAGTGGAATGAAGCTGGAGAATCTTCCAGTGCTTTTTTAACAACAGATAGTATTTGTTCTGACTGAGCACTAAATTGTGTTATGAAAAGAGGAAGATCCTCATCAGCCTGTTCTCTTCTTTTTCTCCTCAATGTGCTTGCCCTGCCGACATGTAAAACCTAATTGAAGGCACTCTCAAGGTCCAAAGTACTTTTTACCCCCTGGAAATGATCCTGCCAAATATATCGCGGGATTGTACAAGGACGTTCTCATGGCTGGAACAATTCCTCTTCAATCGGAGGAATTGTCCCTTAGGTACACCCCTCAGTAGTGTTTTGGGATGACAGCTGTCAGCATATAAAAAAGCGTTGCATGAATTAGGTTTTCTATACACATCTGTGTGAATATTAAACCCCAAATCAACATAAAGAAATACATTTAAATATTGAATGTGTTGAAAGTGATAATTGTGGGTAAATTTTAATTGCAAATTATTAACATTAAGAATTGCGATAAAAGTGTAGTGACATCACCATTCCAAATAAAAAATAAATCATCAATAAACCTCTTATAAAAAATAATATGTTGTCTGAAAAGATTGGTATCTACAAACATGTGGAATGACTCCCACCAACCCATGAATAGGTTGGCAAAGGAAGGGGCAAAACTAGTACCCATTGCCATTCCCCGTGTTTGGAGATAGGATACACCATCAAACAAAAAATAATTGTGCTTTAATAAAAAGTGAATTGCATCGAAAATAAAAGTGCTCTTTGCTGATGAAATAGTTGATGATTCCAAAAAGTATCTGACAGCTGCCACCCCTTGAGAATGTTCGATAACAGTATAAAGGGACGTAATGTCCAACGTCACCCACAGGTATCTGCTTTCCCATTGAATCTTGTCAATCAAATCACCGCTATCTTGAATAAATGATGGCAGTTCATGTGACAGGGGCTGAAGGTAAAAATTAACATAACGGGATTAAGATCCAATGCTAGACACTATGGGTCTTCCAGGAGGGGAGGCCAGTGTCTTGTGGATCTTTGGGAAATGGGGATAAATAGGAATCATAGGGTGAGGGCAACAAAGAAAATCAATTTCCTTATCGCTTAATACACGCAATATATAATGAGAAGATCTCGGAGATCTCTGAGGAAAAATAGGGTGGGGTCCAATCGGAGCACAGTATAGGAAAAGTCATCATCAAGCTGGCGTAAAGCCTATTTAAGATAACTATCCCTATGCTGTACCACGATGGCCCCAACCCTTGTCCGCCCCCTTGATAATCAAGGATTTGTTTGCCTTTAAAGATGAAAGAGCTAGTTTTTCATCATTGCTAAGGTTACTCCTTCCAAAATTCCCATACTGCAATGGGGACACATTGAAGCTGAATCCATTAGAGAGTAAGATTAAATCTCTCTCAACTAATTTCTCAAAGGTGGAGATTAAGTTACCCTTATCAAAAGTGGGATAGAAGACAGACTTCTTTTTTTAACCCAGAGCTCGTTCTTCCAAGAAAATGGAATGAATCTATATCAGTAATTTGTTCATTCAATAACTCATTTAAATCCTGGAGTCTACACAAATCCTTGCAGTCCCAATTGGATTCCTCAAGAATATGACCACCCAAGGTATCTTCTGCCATAGTGTCACACCCAGTACCAGTAGGTTTTTTGCCAAATATTTTTTTCAATGTTATCTTGCGAACAAACTTATGCAAGTCAAAGACATTCCAATTCATACTAGGTACAAATGTCAGTCCTTTGCTTAGTAAGGAAATTCCGAATGAGATTATTCAATATTAGATATATTGATTACTCCTTATGTGTTTTTTAACTGTCCTTCTTCCTCTTTTGAGGTTGATGATCATTTTGATTTCCACTTCCCCCCCCCCCCGTCTTGTTCTTTTCTGTTTTTTGAATATGCTTGTTGTTGTGTACCTGAGAGCTTTTTCTCATTAGTGTCCACTGAATTAGGGCCCCAAAATATCCGTGACCTGTGGCTCCCACCTTGGTTAGACTGCTCTTCATCACTGGGACTGTGAAAGGAAACTGAGTGGGGGAATCAATACTATAAGTCCTGATAGGAGCCGGCAGTGTTGGGGTTAGACTCCTGCGCAGTGCTTAGCCTGCAGTTGCATCCTGGATTGCTACAATGTTATCATGTCCAGGTGCAGGCCTACCGGCAGTTTGTAGTGTCGTGCCTGGGGAGGGTACTGACTGGGTCACATGTAGATTGTGTGATGCCTGTCAGTACCTGGACCTGCCCTGTTATGGGGCAGGGTTACAAGCCCCTCCCCTGGGTATAAAAGCTGGCACTCTACCAAATTGTGTGTCTTCCCTTCCCTCTCTCAGTGGATTGGGAGCGCATCCCCCTTGCCCCATGAGGGGGTAACGGAGCTAAGGAGGGGCTCTTGGGGCCTCAAGCCCCTTGGGTCTGCTCCAGGGATCAGGAGAGAGCATGGAGGCATGCAGTGTGTACTACAATAAAGACCAGTTGACTATACCCTGTCTGAGCCTGGAGTCATTCAAGAGTGAAAGAAGGTACCTATGGTTCCACTGATTAATAGGATGGAGGCACTGCACCATTAGACCAGAAGCTGAAGCCTGACCTGTTGTCACTCCACTGTACCACTGGCAGAGACTTACACCTCCTGTGAACAACAGGTATGCACCACATCCCACCCTGTAGCTACCAAATCTCCCTGGGGGGGCGGGGGGTGGGGAAGCTGTTACATATATATAAAAATACAGTGCTTTACAGAAAAAGACAAATACAAGAACATACAATTACAGTAAATGCAGAAGAGATTCTTAAAAAAACAGGATAAAACCTAAAATAGAAATCCCTATACATTACGTTACCATATGTGTCATAGGTTTTCCCCCAGAGAGGTCACTGGCGTTGAAATTGGTCCTCTGTTGAATTGTGGTTGAAACCTATCCCAGCGTCAATCTTCAGTATAACCAGCATCACACTGATTCTGACCAAAAAGGTCAAAACAGCTGTCTGGGCAGGTTATTGGCTATGTACTTAACCCAGCCTGTGCTGACTATCACCCAATACTGAAGTACTCCTTTACCCTGTACTATCACCCAATACTGAAGTACTCCCTTACTCTGCACTATCACCCAATACTGAAGTACTCCTTTACCCTGTATTATCACCCAATACTGAAGTACTCCCTTACTCTGCACTATCACCTAATACTGAAGTACTCCCTTACTCTGCACTCTCTTTTGCTGTACTTTGAAAAGTGGACTTTTTGTTTGTAGCGGTTTTACTTATTTTGCACCTTGTCATGTTTAGTGTGAGACCCCAGCCAGCTTCACAATGCGGAAATCAGTGACCAAACTTAAACTCATGAGTCCAAACTGACAACAATAGCTGTCTGTGAGTGGGTCTACTGACTCTGCACTTCCATGTCCCACGTGAAGCTGCACAAACTGTTTAATGCTGCGAGGAAAATGTTGTAGGAAGTCCTTGTAGAAATGGATAGGAAGTTAAAAGCCACATGTCCTGTATGTTCATTTACATGTCGCTACCCAGAATCCTTATCTACAGATGACATTGGGGTGAGTGGGAGAAACCACTTGTAGGGGATTCTTCATTAAACTGTGATAGTGCCGATTGGGGCACTATCAAGCGGAAACTCCCTTAGGAGTCATCTGCAGGTTTTGTGCGATAGTGACCTGATCAGCACTAATGAAGCTTAATGCATAACCCCCAAGCTATTACAATCCCTAAGTAAACAACATACACAGGGATCCATGTGCTAAGTCTCTGTGACATATGATTGAGAACGCGTTTTCCACAGTTTTGCGTCGGTGAGACTTCAGTAAATAACCTCCGTACCCTTAAACCCCCTAATAAACCGTGGCCAGGAGATCATTCTTACACTGCGCTAAATGTTATGTAGATAAATAGATGTTTTAGGGCAGTGATGGGATATACAATATATTAGGAAGACACCAGATATAGTCATTTCTGCTTTTCATTTTACTCTCTTTTCTCTGCCCGGTTCCAGGTGGCATAAACCTTCTGCCCAACGTCTTTCTCTCAAACTAACTGGATGAAGATGATTTGTATTTGGTGCAAACATAAGGTGTATGAATAACCAAAGAGTTTTCGATGATGAAAGTTTGGTGACACCAAGGTGCCACCAGACACTGTCTCGCAGCCATGGGATGACTCCGGCAGCAGCTGTGTGTTTGCAGCCGGCCTCTTGATGACAGGAACGGAAGTGGAGCGTCCTCTATTATTGTCTTCTTCTCCACTCTGAAGGAGCAGTGATTGTGATCTCCCCCTGGAAAATGATCGACATTATCACGAAGCTCCCTGCTGTGCCACCCCACGTGATGTTCAGGGAACGCTAAAGGGGCCACTAAAGGGTTAAAGTGCACATTTCAGTAACCTAGACTCATGGCTACTGTCCCACAGCCACAGTCACTCCTCCTAATCATTGTGGCCAAGCACTGCCATCTACTGCACTTACTTCCTCACCTGCTCTGTAAGTCCCACAACATACCACTTAGATTGTAAGCTCTCCGGGGCAGGGATTTCCTTTCCTATTGTCCGATTTTGTTTGTTCCACTTATTGTATTGCCCCTGTATTGTCTCTTTTGCATACTCACATTTAAAAAAATCTTAGAAACCGGTTTCTGTTCATCCCACCCTTTCCCCTCCATCCCTGAGCCCGATGCTTGGACGATTTATGACATGTGAGTAAAGCAAATAATTCCAGTCACAGCCTATCCCTTGGAGAGAATACAGAGACCACAAGTAAAAAAAAACAATCCAACATTGTATCAAGGGGAGGTTACTGTATCCACACGTTGCCAGCTGGTTCAGTACTATTGACATCTGCTTCCTATTCACCAGACAGCCAACATCTCAACATGCGAAGGGGAAGAGCGAAGAGGGTCGTGCAAGGTTCATCTCTCTGCCACAAATCTTGCACTGGTGGGTTGTAGCTAATAGTGGTGTTGGCTAAACCCATGTGGTCAGGTTGACCCAGTTCAGGTTTTATGGTTCTCTTTTGCTAATAGGACTGCACTACAACGGGGCTGTTAATCTCAGAATATGTTGAGGACATAGGAAAAAAAAGCAGAGGTGACTTTGCTTCTCCTGCTGACCTGGTCCACTTCGACCCCAGACCTCCGTAAGTGTGTGTTCGTCCTGTATTTTGTACATTCATTGTGTTTACGCGGGTTTTACCCGAATAAACCTCCTTTTATTCCACTACCTTGTTTTGCCTATTGAATGATCCCAGGAAGGTGTTAAAAGTGCTGGTCTCCCGTGGCAGATACCCCTGCTTGGGCACAGGTGGTTAAGTCACCGTTTGAGGGCCACCTGTGCTAATGAGAGGATAGCCTTCTAACACGCACGGTAAGTTCTCCTGAGGGCTGGAGTTTGAAATCTGTGTTACAGATAGATTCTGTGTCTGTATGAGGCCGGAGGTTCCACAGTAAGAGTGAGGCCGTGAAAAAGGTTATGACCCACGCAGTGCTTAACCTTAAGGCTGGGGCCATAGAAGGGGAAGCAGGGCTGGACCGCGCTGACGCTGAGGCTCGCCTGCTGAAATCTGCGCGATTTCATGCCCATGCAGGCGAGCCAGCGGGCGCGATCGGAGGCGGGGGGAGACTGAGGGAGGCGGGGCAGTGACGTCGCTGGGCCAATCAGCCGCGACGCACCGACGTCAATGTCACGGCGCCCTGATGTTGACGCTGCTCCACGCTGATTGGATGTTTTCAGCCGACAGCGCTCTGAAAAACAGCTTGGATGTCGGCTGAAAAATCCAGCGCCTCCGCACGCCTGCGGACGCTCGCGTGAGCCCCCTGTAAGGATGTGCTCACCACAAACGAGACGAGACCGCGGTGCTGAGGTGGGAAAGGTTAGAACGCCACCCACAGCCACGAGGACACGTCTTGAGAGTAGATTGGTCTGGGATTCCGGATCGGGGCAGGAGAGGTACGGTTGGTAGTGGAGGCCGTTTGCCAAGTCCAGGGTTAGAGAGAGGGACGTTGTCGTTTTACCGTAAGCCAGGATCGGGATACCAGAGGTGCGGAGAGTCGTGTAGCCGTATGCCGAGTTCAGGTTGCCAGAGGTACAGGAAGATGAAGCGGAAGCCGGTTCGGTTCACGAGGAAGTCTGCAAAATAGAACTAGGGAGGCAGAGAGTGATGAGAACAACTGGTTCTATGCTCAGCCAATGAGTTAGTGACTCTGCAAGGTATATATAGGAGAGAGGGTCCAATAGCAGTGCAGCAAGGTGGGGGTGTGTGGAAGGGTCAGGCTACAGCAGGGATAGGTCCAGCATGAGTCCCAGGGGAGGAGCCATAAAGGCCAGTAGTCTGACTGCATTTAATCGTGGCAATAGTTTGGGTTGCTGTACCTTTAAGAGGCGGGTGCGCCTCTGTGTGGCCGCGCCTCCGTGTAGCAGCGCCAGTGGCTGCGTGCGCGGACCCACGCCCTGTTCCGAGGGCAGAAGAGGGAAGCAAACGTGCGCGCGCGCATAGGAGCAATGGGGATCGACGGCTTGTTACCGGAGTCCATGTGAGCCGCGGGGAGACGGAGCTGCAGGTAAGTGAGGAGCACGCCGTGAGCGGCGTGACTCCAGAATCCTCACACCCCCTCTCAAGGCATCCTCATTGAGGATGCAGGGGCTCAGCGCGGAGCGTCCGCATGGCTCAGCGAGGCCTGTCCTTCTATGGACTCGGCCTAAGGCTTCCCAATCTTTTGAAACTCATTTGTCCTTTGCCCCCCGTTTGGGTTTGGCGCACGAAGAAAGATATCGTACATTTGGGGATTAAGACCCTTTACAGCTCTGCTGCAGGTGGCTTTTGTGGCTTTGATTTAGTTTTGTTAGTTGAAGGATTGAAGCAGGGGGTCTCCGGACCCCATTAATTTCAGCCCCCCGGGGACCCCCTGCTCTCTGAGATTCTTACCTCTGTAAGGGGTAACGGTATCTCCTTCATGTTTAAATATCCCTCATCACGCGAGCCAATAGGAAGCCGCAAGGAATGACATCATGACTTCCTATTGGCCCCCAAAATGTGCGGGACATTGAAAGCCGCCATTATGTTAGCCCCAGCAAGCTGCGTCCTACCTGCAGAGATAAGCTACCAAAGAAAAAGAACTCAGCTAAGCGGGGCACTCAATTACCAGAAATATGTATAGTAATAGTATTGTAAAATAATTTGTAATGATTTCAAAATATAAATATAGGGGGCTAAAAAAAACAAACTAATAACGACATGTGACCAAAGTTTTAACCAGTATAGCTTGACCCTGTAGCCGGATGATATTCTGCATATCACATTGTTGAAGAGACAGCTGACAACATTGTCAGTGTAATTTAGTCATTGTTTAGGGTGATGATAATCAGAGTCACAGATTAAGCACTGGATACTAATCTGTCAATGCTTCGGAACACCGGAGTGTGAGGAAAGCATTCTTTAAGGCTTAAATATATTGTTACTGACTTAATAGCCACAGAGGGCGATGCACTAAGCTGTGATAAGTGGTTTTAAGAGCGATAAGTGGCTTTTAAGGCCGATACAGCGTGCTGCGCGATACACTTAGGCTAAGGCCCCGCTCCCAGAGTCAGCGCACCTGCGCTGCTGACAGGCGGTGCGCTGAGATACACAGACCGCGATCTGCGGTCTGTAGGGAGCGGGAGCCGGAGCGGGAGGTGGGAGGTTTGATCGGGAGGTGGGCGGGAGGTGGGCCGTTTGATCGGGAGGTGGGCGGGAGGTGGGCGGTTTGACAGGGAGGGGGGGCGCGGTTTGACAGGGAGGGGGGGCGTGGCTTGAGCGGAGGGACCCGCTACTCTCCCACCCCCTCCCTCCACGGACTCGGGCTGGAGCTGGAAGGTAAGTTTAAACACACACACGCAGGCACTCATTCATACACGCGCACACACACACACAGGCAGGCACTCACGCACTCATACACACACACACGCGCGCACACACAGGCAGGCACTCACGCACTCATACACACACACACACACAGACAGAGGCAGGCACTCGGGCACACACACACACACACACACACAGACAGGCACTCACGCACTCAGACACATACACACACAGACAGGCACGCACTCAGACACACACACAGAGAAAGGCACTCACCTGCTTTCACTCCACACTCCTCCCCGCTCCCCGAAGCCTCTCCTCCTCCCGAAGCCTCCCCTCCCCATTGGCTCACAGCCACACACGTCACGCGTCAACGCTAGGAAACACCATTCTCTGGTGTCTCCAGCGGCTGACGCGCTACAGCGTGTAGTGCTCTGTGCAGCCAGGGGGGACCGGGACCGGCTCGCGAGGATTCCCCTGCTGGTGGGGAACTCGCGACCCGCCGCCCGCGCCAACGAGCGCAGCGGGACCGAGGCCTAAGCAGTGAGAACAGCGCTTTATCGGCCTTAAAAGGAATTTTTTCAGCCCTGTGAAAAAAATCCGGCCAATCAGTCAAAAAACATCAAACGTGTCATTTTTTTTGCCAGTCAGCGGGAGTCACTAAACAGGGATAAATCAATTGTGCGTTAAAAGCCCGCCGGAAAAATGCGCCAGCTAAAGGCAGGCGCATAAAGAGCTGGACATAGAAAAACTTGTTTGTTTACCCTTTTTCAGGCACACCATCCATACAACAGGCCGGCGGGGGTCCCCGGGGGATCCCTGCGCGTGTCCGGGGGTCCCTGCTGGCCTGCGGTACCAATGGTGTGCCCCCCAAAAATAAACAATTAAACAATGCTTTTAAATAAATACACCCCCCCTCCCCCTAAGGCATACAGTACAGTAATGGGCAAAATTACTATTATCCACATATGGATAATAGTGCGCTTGACAATTTAAAATACATTAAGCAGCATAAATAAATATTGCCCTCACCCCTTCCAGGCTGCCACGATGAAGGCCGTCCCACCCGAGGACCCCTGCACTCCCACGGGTACCACCTGAGGACCCAAGGGGGACACTTGCGGGGAAGAACCGTTGGCCCCACATCTGTGGGGGACCCGCAGGGACCATCCTCGGGCCCTCGGGCCCCCAGACACCTGTGGGGATGACCCAGGGACCCCCAGACCGCCCAATGGGGCCCGTGGGGACCCTTGGGTACAACATGAAGACCCACGGAGCCTAGCAGGGACCACCCGGAGGCCCCCAGACACCCGTGGGGACCACCCATGGACCCCAATGGGGCCCGCGGGGACCCTCTTGTACCACATGAAGGCCCTAGCGGGGACCACCCGGAGGCCCCCAGACACCCGTGGGCACCCCCGGGGTGCACTGTGGGGCCTGCGGACACCCATCGGGACCACCGGGGACGCCCGTCGGCCTGAGGTATTAATCCTATATGTGAAAAAATTAAATCATGTTTTTATATGGGGCACAGGGGGTGGGTGGGCTATTGATGTTTATTAAATATGGTAGTGTTTATTGTGGGCCTAAGAAGTGGGTAGTGGGGCTGTTATGTGTATTGTTTTTATTGTGGGTAGCGGGGGTGGGTGAAGGGGTTATTGTCCCCAAGGATGTGTGGTTAGGCCTACCGGGAGAGTGGGTTAACCCATTAATTACTATAGCGGTTACAAACCGCTAAGGTGATTTAAGGGGTTAGGGGACATTAGATTGTCTTTTTTTATTCTTCTGTATTGTTTGTAGCAACGGAGGGCATGGACGGTGATCAGGATGAGGACGGCCTTCATCAAGCAGCCTGGCAGGGTTGAGTGCTTTATTTATTTACTTATTTATTCTGCTTAATGTATTTTAAATGGGCAAATGCACTGTTATCCGTATCTGGATAATAGTAATTTTGCCCATTACTTTACTGTATGTGTTAGGCTGCGCTTATAGTGCCCGCGACGGCGCTCCAAAAACAAATCAATTGACTCTGTCACCAGCGCTTATAGTAAGTGCGACGGAGCGACGGAGCGTCTGAAAATTTGGAAGCCGGGTTTATTTGATTTTTTAGAGACAGTCGCCACATGTGACTGTCTCTAAACCAATCAGAGACACGCGGCTGCCCCCTTTCGCGACGTCGCTGGCGACAGTCGCTTCAAATCAAATTACAACTTTCGATGGTGGCGATGGCGAAGGGTGACGTCATTGGTCGCGTCGCCACCGACAGCACTATAAGCGCGGCCTAAGGGCGGGGGGGGAGGTGTATTTGTTTAAAAGTATTTATGGTTTTTTTTGGTGGGGGGCACAGGATTTGTACCGCAGACAAGCGGGGACCCCCGGACACCCACGGGGACCACCCGGGGACCACTGTGGGGCCCTAGACACCTGCAGGGACAACCCGAGGGCCACCGCCGGCCTATAGTATATTTCCTGTGCATTAAAAAAAAATTACGATATTTTATGTATGTTAGGGGGGTTTAGTGGTTGTTGGGGGCACAGGGGGTGGGTGTGTTGTATATTGCAATGTTTATTGGGGGCAATTGTCCCCAATAAACATGCTAGTGTGCCTTAACCCCTTCATTGCCTTAGCGGATAGCCTCTAAGGTAATGAAGCTGCTTTAATGTATTTTTTTTTAATAGTGTGCGGGAGCAGGGGGGTCCCCTGAACTGAACCGCTTTGATTTCTGGCTCAGGGACCCCCTGCTTCCCGAGTTACAGGCCCCGTTTGGGGCATCGGATGCCAGCGTCGCCGCCATTTTTATAGCGTCCACGTCGCGTGACGTGTGACATGTAAATAATGGAGGAGATACCAGCACCCCATATCTGGGTCTGTAACTCAGGAAGCTCAGGGGACCCCTGCTCCCGCACACTATTAATTAAAATACATTAAAGCAGCTTCATTACCTTAGCGGATATCCGCTACGGTAATGAATTTTTGTTTATTGTTATGTGTGTTTTGATACTAGCGTAGATGAGCAGGGGGGTCTCCTGAGCTGAACCGCATTGGGATCAGCCTCGGGGACCCCCTGCTTCCTGAGATACAGGCCCCGTTATGGGGTGCCGGTATCCCCCTGCAGGATTTAAATCCCCCGGTCACGTACCGAGAGCTTTAAAACGGGGGATACCGGCACCCTAACGGCCTGTATCTCATGAAGTAGGGGGTCCCGAGGTTCAGCTCAGGAGACCCCCTGCTCATGTACACTAGTATTATTCGCCTGTACGAGCCGTGCGTGGGGATGCAGCGTCTCCATGCTGTTCTTCCAGGCTGCTTTTCTTTCTATCAGCTATCTCGCTTTACAAGTTTAAGCGCAATAGCAAGGGGGGGGGGATTGGGGGGGAACAGCTTGCGCGATAGGGCAGATTTTTGCTCAGCCCGTCCAAAATGCCCTGAACTTGTTAGTGAATCGCGCCTTTGGCTTCACTTTTTAACGGCCGAGTAAAAACGCGGAGCATAGTGCATAGCCCCACAGTGTAGCAGCAGCGATGTCTGGACTAGTATTATAGTATATTTGATACAACGTCCAGATTTAAAGAGCACAATTACTTATGCTACAAGTCTCCAAACTTATATTTCCCTTGGCTCCTAAAATGGTCACTTTAAAAACAAAATACACAGATTCCCAACAAGCTCTGAGAAACCCCAACCATTACCATATAATATATATATATAAGTGTCAAAAGGAGTGCTAGTGGGCGTGGCTAAACGTATACAACAAAAGCAAAAATGCCCAAAGCTACTTCCATCGTGACAAAAATACACAGTGCAATACCTATATATCTCTTGTAAAAAGGGTCATTTAGTTGAACCCTTTGGCCAAAGCGTCTTAAGCCTGCTGCCACTTACAAGGCATGACTGTAGCAGGTCCAAATACTCACCTAGGATAAAATTCTTATTTACTTGTATAATTACAGGAAGAATGATCACATTGGATCTGTCATAACCTGGCAAAATGAAACTGACCTGCCATGAATCCTTGGGCAGATACGCCCTAACACGCCTTTTGACACTTGTATGCATATATAATATATATATATAGATATATATATATATATCTATCTAGTATATAATAATATTTATCTAGTATATATATATATATTATATATATATATCTATATATATATATATAATATATTATGTGGTAATGGTTGGGGTTTCTCAGAGCTTGTGGGAATCTGTGTATTTTGTTAACGTGTGGCAGCTGGTCTCAGTTGCTTATGGGGAGGGGTAGGCCCCCTCCCCCCAAGGTTTAAGACTTGCCCCCCCACTTTCCAAGTTGGCAGGTCAGTTTCATTTTGCAGTTACGGACAGATCCAATTTTGACATCTTCCTGGTAATTAGACAGGTTAATAAGAATTTGAACCCAGGGAGTGTTAGGACCTGCTACGGTCATGCTTTGTAAGTGGCAGCAGACTTAGGACGCTTTGGCCAAAGGGTTAAACTAAATGACCCTTTTTTCAAGAGATATATAGGTATTGCACTGTATATTTTTGTCACATTGGAAGTAGCTTTGGGTATCTTTGTTTTTTGTTGTACACTTAAAAAACAAAGAAGATTCAGTTAAAATTACTGGATTATGCAGCTGGTACCATGGTTAACCATTAGTTTAAGGTTCGGAGGCCACTGGTTACAATTGTCACAGCTATAGGTAATATATTCCAGGCGCCTAAATGTATCGTATGCACAGAGTCTTATGCCTACCTGACTGTCAGTCCCAGTCCGGTATCTGCTGGAAATGGTACCAAGCTACTGATAGCTGGCTAATTATGTGGCATTCAGAGCCACTAACCTCAAAATCGCAACCATTAGCTTTCCTAAGAATGCTTTAAAGGTATTCTGTCTCTGTGTGATACAGCCTATTTTTAGTGTTAGTCAGCTTCTGCCGACGATCGTTTCACCCGCACCCACGCTTTCTCAAGGCTCCTGATTGACAGCCAACTTACAGAGAAGCCCCATGCCGGGACATTGCACCTTTACATTTACCGACGGCTGTGGAGCTCCTGCAGGAGCGCCGGGACTCGCACCTCCATGTTCCCGACACTCCCAACTCCCGGTAAGCCTGGATAGGAGGTGCCCAAGGACTGACGTCACTGCATGCGGACTTCAATCACGTGAGGCATTGGAACGCAGAAGTGTGAGTCCCGGCAAACACCGCAGGGAGCCGAAAGCGCACCGGCTTTCCTGCTGGAGCTACACAGCCGTCGGTACACGAGCCTCAATCACCGGACACTACTCCACGTGTTTTCGGACAATGCCCTTGCATGGGGCTTCTCTGTAAGTTGCCATTGCCTACCTTTGTGTCATCCAGAATATATTTTTATCTACTACATGCTTTTGTCTCCGTCTCTTTGCTTTGGTGCTGCAAGTTTACATCATACTTGTGGGCTCCATATTCTAGTTCTTTGAGATACAAACTATCTGTGGGACTGAATGCATGTATGCCCTTTTGGACTGTTAGCGTTCAACCATTAGGAGCTTTGCTTTTAGTCCAGACCTTTGTAGCCCCGGTAAGAAATGGAGGCTATATATCTTTCTCCTACTGGTGTAAGCCCTGGTAAGGGCAGGCCGCCAATAGTTATCATGGGTTTTCCCCGCTTCAAGCCCTGGCCTGAAGGACAGAGGTAGGCCCCCTTACTGTGTGGAAGGCATAGACACAGGGGAGGGGCCTGCTGACATCATGATGGGCAGGGCTGCTCCTGTGAGTGACAAGTTCAGTTCTGTCCTGGGAGCAGAGCGAGTGCTGAAGCAGAGTCTGAGTTTTGGAGCATGCAAGTCAGAGGAGAGGAGAGACTCAGCCACCTTGAGTAGAGCTGATAGCACCATAGTGCAGTGGACCAATGCCCCTCACCCTGCAGAGGGTGAGGGGAGAGTCAGCCTCACCCTGAGGGCCTATACCTTGGGGGTGTAAGGTGAGGAGTATTGGAGCTCCAGACAGCCCATCCTAAGGGTGTACGTCTGGAGGAAAGGAGAAGGAGGAAAAGCCTGTACCCTGCTGTTGTTGCTGTGTGCTACTGATCTGCTGTGTGACAATAAAGACATTGCTGCTTTTATACAAAGACTGTGTGAGATTGGGATCTCTCGCCCTGGGACCAGGGCTTCTCTGGGAGGGTTCCACCTTATTCATTAAGGCTCGCCAGAGATGGAGGCGTTGCACCAAGACTGCTAGAGAAGATGGAGGCATATACCCCAGAAGCCTGTCCCTGTTATCCCCAATACCATCGTGGGAGACTCAGGCCCTCCTGTTCCTCACAGGTACGCACCACCAGATACACATAGCCAGCCTCACTACACCCTAGGGGTCCAGTCTGCGACCGGGGGGGAGGGGGTGAACATGGGTTAAACCTTTAAGACAGGTTTGCACTATTTGTGTGTTTCTTTCTTTTTCATTTTTCATGCTGACACCGGTTCTCTGCGCACCCTGATTTTCTACTATTACGACTACGGAGGACCACCAAGGAAGGTCCAGTGAGGGTTGAGCTGCACACTACCAGTGTTTGGATTGAAGGTTCTATTTTAGTATATATCAATGTAGCCAAGTCCCCCCTCCTACCTCCGGGCTGCGCGATAGGGGGACGGCTCAGTGGGGACTCAGGCAGGTGTCGGGTACCGCCGGAATGGCAGGCGGACCCAGCACAGGTACTGCGGTACTCCTCTTGCACAGCGCATGCTCGGGCTGGCATGGATCACCGTGTGCGCAAACCTCCTAGACATGGCGGGCGCCCTTAACACACATTCTTTGGGGGAGGGACTGGCTTGGGGACACTACGGGGTTAAGTGTCCAGGCACTCCAGGATTTGGGGGGTTCCACCCGGGAGGTGTTATTGGTTGGGGAAGGCCTGGCAGGGACGTGTTACGTTGGATGCTATATTTTCACGTGTTTAGTAAACCCTGTTATACTATACCTGTGTGTAATTATTGTGTATATTGGTTCCGGTGAGGGACTCCTTCTACTACGCTGAGACCCCTCACAGGTGGAGGCGCTGCACCGAGACGATAAGTATACCCCAGGCTCCAGGTGGCGGAGGCTTAGGTCCTCTGTAAACCAACAGGTAGCGGCAGCACCGGCCACCTTCTTGTTTAGGGAGAAACGGGGCTACATCTATATATTTATATTTTTATTTATGTATTGTTACTCCATCTGTATTTATTGAGCAGCATCGTGCACTGATATGTGGTTTTGAAACTATTTCTTATTCTCACACTTTGCCAGGAGCGCCGGGTGAATATCTGTCTTTAGTCCAGTAAGAAGAAGCCAGACTTTTCCAAGTGATGTTCAAGAAGAAGGGGTATTCTGGTATGCAGGGTGCTAGGGACTAGGAAGGAGACCACTCTGGCAGAGGAGGTTGGTGGACCCAACTCCTTGTTAGGTGTGGGCTGGAGGTGACATAGAGACTAATGCCTGCATGGAAGTCCTTATCTGAATGGGAAGGGTCAAAAAGGGAAATTGCCCTACAGGGTACATTAGGAAAAGCCTGCTAATGATATGCAGTGTCCTGTGATATGCTTTGAGAGTCCACTGTGTATTAAGAGAGTGATTGCATTGATCCGGTGCGAGCCTGGAGCTGTTGTATTGTATTGTATGTCTTGTGCCTGTTAATAAAAGACTTGAGTTGCAAAAGATCCTGGCGCCCTATCCTTTATCCTGTACTCACAACCACCAACTATCCCCGATTACAGCCAAGGCCTGAACCTGCCAGAGGTAACCCTGAGATCACAGGTAATCACCCGCGAAGCTAACACTCTAATTCAGTTGGGAACGGTTAATAGATATTATCACACATGTACACCCCATCTCCTGCTGCCGGGGGAGGGCATGGGGCAAAGGGGTATAGGGGTGTTACACCAGCAAAGTGGCTAATGTTTAAAACACCTGAGGACGTTCTGTCTTGTACAATAATTGTTGACATTTTTCGTTGCATCATCACGTTACCACATCACTACGCCATCATATTACCCCATGACCACGCCATCATTGTACCTCGTGATACCACAATCACGTTACCCCGTGATCCCGCCATCATGATACCCTGCGACCATGCCATCACATTACACTATGAGCACACCATCATGGTACCCCATGACCAACCTTTCTTCCCCCCCTAATTGTCCCCCCCTTTTTCCCCCCCCCCCCCCCCCCCGATTTCCTGGCACTGAGCAGCCATGGGGTAGACGTCTGTCTGCTAGTGGTGGGCCTCTTCTTTTGCCCTCGTTTTGTACCTGACAGACCTATATACATCTCTCCAATATGTTGTGAAGCAGCTTCCCAGTGCTGGAGAAGAGCTCCTCTCCAGACAAATGAATAGGACTAAAATCTTCTCCAGACAGGGGAAGGAGCCTTCACAAGGTGTTGGAAGTGAACAGCTGCTGGAAGAAGAGTATGGTCAGAATAAGCTATGTGAGAAGCGGCATTGAGTAGCTCAGGGGATGGTCATCTGCAGTCCTCAAGGGCCACCAACAGGTTCAGGTTTTCAGGATATCCCTTCTTCAGCACAGGTGGTGCAGTCAATAACAGAGCCACTAATCGGCCACCTGTGCTGATGCAGGGATATCCTGAACCTAACCTGTTAGTGGTCCTTGAAGACTGGAGTTGGTCACCCCTGGAGTAGCTGATTGGGACTGAGGGATATCATGACACTGCATGTGATATTCAGATCCTCAGGCTGCTAGTACTGCACAGTGACAGCATGCTCGGGCTGTCATCCTCATCACCTAATTAAAAGCAATATGTGTCTTCCGTAATTATCCTCATCTTTAACCCCGTCACTCTTCAGTCCCTATTCAATATGCCGAAAAGACATCTTCCTGGTGTTGGTGATCAACTCGGCTCCAATACAATGAATGGGACTTATTCAAATAAAGCATCATTGGTGCACTCTATTTGGAGCTTTGAGTTAGACACCGGCAGAGTGGGGACACATTGGGTACACGAGGTTGGGTGGAGTGATGTCCCAGCTCTGGCAGTGGCTCTTCCTCCTGTGTTGGGGAGGTTTGAGTTAGACACCTACAGAGTGTGGACACATTGGGGATACGAGGTTGGGTGGAGTGATGTCCCAGCTCTGGCAGTGGCTCCTCTTCCTGTGTTTGGGGAGGTTTGGCTTGGACACCTGCAGAGTGGGGACACATTGGGGATACGAGGTTGGGTGGAGTGATGTCCCAGCTCTGGCAGTGGCCTCTTTCCTCACTGTGTTGGGGAGGTTTGAGTTGGGCACCTGCAGAGTGGGAACACGAGGTTGGGTGGGGTGATGGTCCCAGCTCTTGGCAGAGTGGCTCTTCCTTCCTGTGTTGGGAGGTTTGAGTTGGAAACCTGCAGAGTGGGAACACGAGGTTGGGCGTGGAAGTGATGTCCCAGATCTGGCAGTGGCTCTTCCTCCTGTGTTGGGGAGGTTTGAGTTGGACACCTGCAGAGTGGGAACACGAGGTTGGGTGGAGTGATGTCCCAGCTCTGGCAGTGGCTCTTCCTCCTGTGTTGGGGAGGTTTGAGTTGGACACCTGCAGAGTTTGAACACGAGGTTGGGTGGAGTGATGTCCCAGCTCTGGCAGTGGCTCTTCCTCCTGTGTTTGGGGAGGTTTGAGTTGGACACCTGCAGAGTGGGGACACGAGGTTGGGTGGAGTGATGTCCCAGCTCTGGCAGTGGCTCTTCCTCCTGTGTTTGGGGAGGTTTGAGTTGGACACTTGCAGAGTGGGAACACGAGGTTGGGTGGAGTGATGTCCCAGCTCTGGCAGTGGCTCTTCCTCCTGTGTTGGGGAGGTTTGAGTTGGACACCTGCAGAGTTTGAACACGAGGTTGGGTGGAGTGATGTCCCAGCTCTGGCAGTGGCTCTTCCTCCTGTGTTTGGGGAGGTTTGAGTTGGACACCTGCATAGTTTGAGAACACGAGGTTTGGTGGAGTGATGTCCCAGCTCTGGAATGGCTCTTCCTCCTGTGTTTGGGGAGGTTTGAGTTGACCCCTGCAGATGGGACACGAGGTTGGGTGGAGTGATGTCCCAGCTCTGGCAGTGGCTCTTCTCCTGTGTTGGGGAGGTTTGAGTTGGACACTGCAGAGTGGGAACACGAGGTTGGGTGGGTGATTGTGTCCCAGCTCTGGCAGTGGCTCTCCTAGGCTCTTTCCTCCTGTGTTGGGGAGTTTTGAGTTGGACACCTGCAGAGTGGGGAACACGAGGTTGGGTGGAGTGATGTCCCAGCTCTGGCAGTGGCTCTATCTCCTGTGTTTGGGGAGGTTTGCGGAGGAAAGAGAACAAGTCCACAGACTACAAACTTTAAATAGCATTCTTTGTTGCAGACTTTTCCCCTTTGACCCCGTCCTCTTGGTGACATTATTTGCTGACGCACACTCCCTCGCTGTCAGAGAACCAAATCGCAGAAGGGTTATGAGACTGAGAGTGTTCCTTATCTATAAATATCATTCTTGACACTCAAACTACACAGGGAGGTGCTAAAGGAAAGGAAAAGCCTTCCACGTTTCAGGTTTCCAACCACACAATCGGAGATTGGAAAATTAATTTCCAATGTTTAGGGCTTTCTGATTAAAATTAAATTAAAATAGTAATTTAAAATCCCACTTGTGCCTCATCTGCATGTCTCAGACAGGTCTGCAACCCTGCCCTTCTCCATTATCTATTAGATAACTGTTTTCACTGCAGCAAAGGATTCTGGGTAATGACATGCTAATGAGCACTCAAATTGTCACTTTACTTCTTATCCACTTTAACATGGGACCCCTATATGCTTGTGCCTGCCGCATTACACCGCTTTTAAGCACAGTCGCGGTTAAAGAATGCTGAGACCGTAACCTACTCACAGACTGTTTCCACCTTGCGAGTCTCATCAGTGTGTGTGGTTGCTGGCTGTGCAACGTGCAGCTGGTACGTGTGTGTGTCATTGTGTGTGTGTGTGTGTGTGTCATTGTGTGTGTGTGTGTTTGTGTCATTGTGTGTGTGTAATCCCTTAAACATTACACACAGATTTTAGCTGCCGGGACCGACCTGCAAACCTCTCACACACCGTAAAGTTAACCAGCCTGCTCTTCCATTCCTTAAGAACCCAGCATTGTGGCTCCGTAGCAGAAACGCAGCGTCTCCGTGGAAAAGACGCATTAAAACTATTAACCGGAGCTTCAGTTTCACAACACTTATACAGGGAGCAGGACGGGACAGCCTGTAAGACACTCGCACATCTGCAAATTATTGGTACTCATTATTGGCTGGGGGGAGGGGGGTTATGGCCAATCATTGATATTGTTTTATTTGTCTCCCAAATGTGCGGGTTAACAACTAAATAGGTAAATAGTGTATGAGAAGTTTGGAAGTACATTCGAGAAATGAAGACAGACAGATGTGAACATCTCCAGAAGTTGGTGCAAATATGCAGAATGGCGTTAGGAGAGGTGGGGAACCTCGAAGTCTGGGGGCAGAGTGATCCTTTTCTGTAAGAATGTAACACCCCACAAATCGTGCCTGGCTCGGGCATCTCACAGAGCAGGACGGGGCACCTCCCTGAGCAAGACGGTCATCTCCAGAGCAGAGCGGGCATCTACCTGAGAAGGATGGGCATCTCCTTTAGCAGAATGGGCATCCGGGCATCTCCCTGAGCAGGACGGGCATCTCCCTGAGCAGAACGGGCATCTCCCTGAGCAGGACGGGCATCTTCCTGAGCAGAACGAGCATCTCCCTGAGCAGGACGGGCATCTTCCTGAGCAGAACAGGCATCTCCCAGAGCAGAACTGGAATCTCCCTGAGGCGGGCATCTCCCAGGGCAGGGCAGGCATTTTCCAGAGCAAGACGGGCATCTCCCTGAGCAAGACGGGCATCTCCCTGAGATGGAACTATCCCTGCGCAGAGCGGGCATCTCCCAGGGAAGATGGGCATTTCCCAGAGCAGAGCGGGTATGTCCCAGAGCAGTACAGGAATCTCCTTTAGCAGAGCAGGCATCCGGGCATCTCCCTGAGCAGGACGGGCATCTCCCTGAGCAGGACGGGCATCTCCCTGAGCAGGACAGGCATCTCCCTGAGCAGGACGGGCATCTCCCTGAGCAGGACGGGCATTTCCCTGAGCAGGGCATGCATCTCTCTGAGCAGGACGGGCATATCCCAGAGCAGGACAGGCATCTTTCTAGACACAACGGGCATCTCCCTGAACAGGACGGGCATTTCCCTGAACAGGACGGGCATTTCCCTGAGCAGGACAGGCATCTCCCTGGAATGGAGGGGGCATCTCCCAGAGCAGAACAGGCATCTCCTTAAGCAGGACAGGCATCTCCCAGAGCAGGACAGGCATCTCCTTTAGCAGGACGGGCATCTCCCTGACAGGACGGGGCATCTCCCTGAGCAGGATGAGCAAACTCCTTGGCAGGATGAGGCATCCCCTGAGAAGGACGGGCATCATCCCTGACAGGACGGGCATCTCCCGACAGGACGGGCATCTCCTGGCGGACTGCATACCCGAGCAGGAGCGGTCATCTCCCTGGCAGGACGGGGCTCCCCTGACAGGACGGGCATCTCCCTGAGCAGGACGGGCATCCTCCCTGGACAGCAGGACGGGCATCTCCCTGACAGGACGGGCATCTCCCTGACAGGACGGGCATCTCCTGAGCAGACGGCTATCCCTGACGGAGGGCACTCCCTGAGTAGGACGGGCATCTCCCTGAGCAGGACGTGGCATCTCCCTGACAGGATGGGCATCTGACGACAGGACGGCACTCATGAGAAGGGACGGGATCTCCCAGAGCAGGACGAGCATCTCCCTGAGAGGACGGGCATTCCTGACAGGAACGGGCACTCTACCATAGCAGGACGAGCAATCTCTGAGAAGACGGGCATCTCCCCTGAAAACAGGACGGGCACCTCCTGAGCAGGAACGGGCATTCTCCCTGAGCAGGACGGGCATCTCCCTGAGCAGACAGGAATCTTCCCTGAGCAGGACGGTCTGTCATCTCCCAGAGCAGCAGGCAT
The DNA here is from genome assembly GCA_036426205.1 of Ascaphus truei. Lineage (NCBI taxonomy): Eukaryota > Metazoa > Chordata > Amphibia > Anura > Ascaphidae > Ascaphus > Ascaphus truei. Next base: position 173,198 of record WSYH01000686.1, read on the forward strand.
GGGCATCTCCCTGAGCATGACGGGCATTCCAGAGCGGGCGGGGCAGCTCCTGAGCAGGACGGGCATCTCCCTGAGCAGGACGGGCATCTCCCAGAGCAGGCATCTCCCTGAGCAGGACGGTCATCTCCCAGAGCGGGCATCTCCCTGAGCAGGACGGGCATCTCCCAGAGCGGGCATCTCCCTGAGCAAGACAAATGGGAAACGAATCCCTTGAATGGTGCTTCCAATACAACAGAGTGTGGAATAACTGTATAAAGTAAAAGTCCAGAACCATAAGCAGTATAACGATAATGGTGACTATAATCCATCCATAATGCCCAATCACATGTGTATGTATAATGTCCAGCTCACCTGATGTGCCACACGGGAACAAGCCGACATATGGGAGACTGAAGCCGAGCAACCTAAGGATAAGTCCCGTAACCACAAACTTACCCTGCAAAGGTTCCCAGATCTCTTCCCGTCGGTCCGTGTAGCGGGAGCGTGGGTGTGTAAACACACTGGTTATTGGAGGAAAGTCCCGTTGCAGTCGGAGTAAATTAGAAAACTCACAATTGTGTAGTCTGTTTGGGTCCCAGCTATGGCGTACTTCAGTCCAAGAGGGATGATGGCCAAAATAGGGTAGAGGCAGAGCACTGCAATGAAAATAGGGCTGGAGGCAGGTACTAGTAAAAAATATTATTTATTGTGCATAATAGCAAATATAGACAAGGGGGTCCTCCGACGCGTTTCTCGCCTGGTAGGCGCTTTATCAAAGAGTGACCAGTGTTCTAAAAAGCCCTACTTAAATAGCCACTTCCGTGTCGGAGTAGATTCGCGCAAAAAAACACACCTGTAGGTCCGTTTGTTTGTTGGTGCTATCACTTTCTTATTAACACATAATTATTTTACTTTTGATTCACAATTCTATTTACAAATTAGAGGCACAGCTATGGGCACTTCTTTTGCACCTTCTTATGCTAATTTATTTATGGGATTGTGGGAGTCTATTTTTAATTATGGTGATCACAATCCTTTTAGAAAGCACATTAAGTTTTACAGACGTTATATTGACGATCTTTTCTTTATATGGGATGGTGATTTCTTCACTTTTGAGACTTTCTTTAACAATCTCAATATTAATGATTATTATCTTTTATTCACTAATACTTTTGATATTCAACACATCTGTTATTTGGACATTATGTTGTACATAGATCTTAATAGAGATATACAAACAGATATCTATAGAAAGTCAACTGCCGAAATGCATTTCTCATGGCCGACAGTAATCATTCTAGACCCCTAAAGAGGGGGAATTTTGAAGGGTCCATTTTTGAGGCTACGAAGACTTTGTTCCCCCGAAGAGGCATTTGAGACTCAATCTAGAGATCCCATGTCATTGAGGCGCTCAATGCAGTCAGATTATTAGATCGTATGGATCTTTTTCCAAGTCACGATAATGCTAAAAATACTAACAGACATAAACACTCTTCTCAGACAAAAAAAAACACCTCAGTACCATTATTTATTACACAACAAAGGCAGATTCCATATGTTATATTATAAAAAAAACCATTGGCATACCTTAAAATTAGACATGGATTTAAATGCTTTTGTCAATGACGGACCAAAATTTGTCTTCAGAAAGGCGAAGTCATTGGCCAGTTTTCTGTCACCAAGCCCGTTTCATTCATATTCCAATACCCAAGGTGTTGGTGGCAGCCCCGAGGGTTTCTATAAGTGCGGTTATTGTGTTATTTGCCAATATGCCAACCCAATTAAAAATGTCAGGTGTTCTAGACCAAAAAAGAATATGAAGATTCAAACATTTATTAATTATAATTCCAGTCTCATTGTGTATATTCTCAGCTGTGGATTACATGGGGCGCACCATTAGACCTCTCAAAATGAGGAGAACGGAGCATGTTAGAGCCATCAAAAAAGGTGATCTTAGCCTCGTAATATACTGTGTGCGGCCATGCGTGCGTGCCTGTCGAACGCGTGTGCACGTGCCGCACACTTTTTGTGTGTATAGAGACCGTGCTGCCGGGAGCGACATACTGGGAAGGTAGTGTGTGTGTGTGTGTGTGTGTGTGTGTGTGTGTGT